>JARPMJ010001789.1:0-144277 GCA_033366665.1 Phoxinus dragarum
GAAGTGTGTTATAACATCCTCATACATTAATTGATCTTGATGAAACTTCAGCAGTGTGTTTGTTGTAAGAGGCCGATCACATGGATGTGACTATTGGGTAGTCAAAGTTATAGCGCCACCAACTGGCAGCAGGAAGTGTGTCACTTTCAAAATGCTTTGAATTCACCCTCTTATTTTTACCCGATTTTGCTTCAAACTTTATGTGTATAATGTAAACACACGGCAGATGTAGACCTGTGAAAGAATTATTGATATCTTAAATTACTGTTGCCATGGCAACGCTTTAAACTGTTATATTCTTTTTGGGTGCATTTGAGGCTCTTAACATGCTTCAAATTGCATGAAACTCAACATGCATATCAGATTTATTAGGTACTAGGTATGTGTGAAGTTTCAGAAACGGGGCGCGGTGGAGGGGCTCAGTAGCGCCACCTTTAGTCAAAAATGGGGTATTAGTTTTACCTACAGTAACAAAAATCGGTATCTATATTTATCTCCCCGAGCCGGACAACTTTCTAATTTACAGTCATTAGCTCAGACCAACAGGAAGTCAGATATTTTGGTTTGAATGTGATTTGATGGGAATTTTGCCAGTCTCTCTCAGTGTCTGTGTGTGTGAGAGAGGAGGGGGGCTTTATTTTAACCCTTTCTCTGCTGTGTGGGACTTCTCGGGCACTTTTGGGGCCCTTAACGTGCTCGAAAACTCTTGAAACTTTGCACACAGGTCAGAACCTGCGGCCATCAGGGCTGGGCTGAAGCTGGTACCCGGGCGTGGCAGGGGAGCTCAACAGCGCCCCCTTGAACGTGGTCCGAAAAAACTTGGTCCATATATCAAACACGTTTGCATGTAATAATATGAAACTCGGTACAAATATAGATTTAATCGGGCCGAACAACTTTCGTGCTCTAAGTTTTACGCCAGTCCAACAGGAAGTCGGCTATTATGGGCTGTATGAAAATGCATGCCCCTGGAATTTGATATACTCGTCCAAGAAAAATTATCCTATCGCCACCAAACTCGGTCAGCATGAAGTCAAGACATTGAGGACGGTAAATTGCGGACGGATTTTTGATATCTCGAACGGTTTGGCCGTGGCGAGGAAACGAAGTTATGGCGAGAAAAGAAAAACACAATGTGTTATAACGTCTTCATACATTTATTGATCTTGATGAAACTTCAGCAGTGTGTTTGTTGTAAGAGGGCGATCACATGGATGTGACTATTGTGAGTCAAAGTTATAGCGCCACCAACTGGCAGCAGGAAGTGTGTTACTTTCAAGATACTTTTGACTAAAGTGGGTGGGTTTATTTTTACCTACAGTCACAAAACTCGGTATGTAAATTGTGCTTATCGATCCGGACAACTTTCTCATTTACAGTCATTAGCTCCGACCAACAGGAAGTCAGATATTTTGGTTTGAATGTGGTTTTGTCTCTCTCTGACAGGAGTTCCCCCTGCCATTCTCTGTGTGTGTGTGTGTGTGTGTGTGTGTGTGTGTGTGTGTGGGGAGGGAGGGAGGGCACACACACAGACAGCCCCCCCCCCCCCTTTTCTGTGTGTGTTTGGAGGGGAGCAGAAAGACTCACACTGATGCAAGCTCTAAAGCAGACTTCTTCTCGACAGTCAAAGCGGGGTTACGTTATTGCCCGTCGTGCACAGGAACCCGAAAGGCAACGGGGTGGCGGCTTTTTATATATATATATATATATATATATATATATATATATAAATAAATATAGCTGCAAGCAGCGATGGAGGGCCCAAGCCGGTGGCAGCGCCAGCCCGGTGCCTTTAGTGTAACTAAAGGCACCAGGGTGGCGGTGCCACCGGCTTGGGCCCGTAATCGCTGCTTGCAGCTATATTTAGGGCCCGAGCACCGATGGTGCGAGGACACTATTGGAATTGCTCTGTTTATTATTATTATTATTATTATTATTATTATTTTCCGCATTTGATCGCATTTTTGAGGGCCTAAACATGCACGAAAACTCACGAAAATTTGCACACGCGTCAGAACTGGCGAAAATTGACATCTGATATGCGTTTCAGAATTGGGCGGGGTAAAATGGCTCGATAGCGCCACCTATAAAAGTTCAACGGAGTGCGCCTCCCGCTACGTTTCACGTATGTGTACGAAATTCGGTACATACATGTAATGACCCAATACCTACAAAAAAGTCTCTTGGAGCATAGCCTTAAACACAACAGGAAGTCAGCCATTTTGAACTTCCTCTCTGATTTTTGTGCAGTTTTTGCCATTTTCAGGCCTCGTACTTTAACGAACTCCTCCTACAGTTTTAATCTGATCATCTTCAAATTTGGTGAGTGTAATCTTAAGGCCTTTGCGACGTTAAATTGCGAAGATCTAGAGTTTTCGTCGAAGGGCGTGTCCTCGGCGGCCTGACAAATTTTGATGTTTCGCCATGAAACAGGAAGTTGCTGTAACTCAGGCAAAACAATGTCCAATCTGCCCCAAACTTCACACGTTGATAAGCGTTCTGTCCTGAACACATGACCATGCTCAAATTCAGTTACAGTCATAGCGCCACCTGCTGGCAACAGGAAGTGACATGTTTAACACTGTTTTGGACTCCTAATAACATATAAAAAATTGCCAGCAAGTGCTAAACATGTTAACAACATACTAGAAACATGCTAAAACATGCTAGCAAACATTAGCTAAGTGCTAAAGCATGCTATTACTGCAATTAAATAGGAATTTGCTGTAACTCAGGCATTGAATGCCCAATCTGCCCCAAACTTCACACGTTTGATAAGAGTTCTGGTCTGAACACATTTACATGAGAATATTCAGTTATAGTAATAGCGCCACCTATTGGCAACAGGAAGTGACATGTTTAACACTGTCATGCTGTACTAGCAACATATTAAATAAACCATTGAGTTATAAACATGTTAGAAACATGTTAAAACATGCTAGCAATTCTTAGCTAAGTGCTAAAGCATGCTAATGCAATGAAACAGGAAGTTGTTGTTACTCAAGTAGGCAATGTCCAATCTGCCCCAAACTTCACAGGTTTGATAAGAGTTCTGTCCCTGAACACATTTACATGAGAATAATCAGTTAGAGTTATAGCGCCACCTGCTGGCAACAGGAAGTGACATGTTTAACACCATTTTGGACTCCTAATAACATAAAAAATTGCCAGCAAGTGCTAAACATGTTAACAACACACGGGAACCATGCTAAAACATGCTAACAAACATTAGCTAAGTGCTAAGCATGCTATTCCTGCAATTAATAGGAATTTGCTGTCAGGCATTGAATGTTCAATTTGCCCCAATTTCACACGTTTGATAAGAGTCCTGCCCTGAACACATCTACATGACACTTTTCAGTTATAGTAATAGCGCCACCTACTGGCAACAGGAAGTGACATGGTTAACACTGTGATGCAGTACTAGCAACATATTAAATATGCCATTGAGTAATAAACATGTTAGAAACCTGTTAAAACATGCTAGCAATTCTTAGCTAAGTGCTAAAGCATGCTAATGCAATGAAACGGGAAGTTATTGTTACTGAAGAAGACAATGTCCAATCTGCCCCAAACTTCACATGTTTGATAAAAGTCCTGCCCTGAACACATCTACATGACAATTTTAAGTTAAAGTAATAGCGCCACCTACTGTCGACAGGAAGTGACACGTTTTAAACTGTGATGCATTGCTAGCGACATATTTAATATGCCATTGAGTTCTAAACATGCTAGAAACATGCTAAAACATGCTAGCAACACTTATCTGAGTGATAACGCATGCTATTATACCCATGATAAAGGACATTTTTTGTAACTGACTTTGACATACTACTCCTATTTTTACCCACTTAAATTGCACATTGCCCACCGTGCTCTGTCTTCCTAAAGCCACCGGGTGGCGGTGGCACGGGTGCGAGGGCCCTTTACATCGCTGCTTGCAGCTTTAATTATTATTATTTTCCGCATTCAATCGCATTTTTGAGGGCCTAAACATGCACGAAAACTCACGAAAATTTGCACACGCGTCAGAACTGGCGAAAATTGACATCTGATATGCGTTTCAGAATTGGGCGGGGTAAAATGGCTCGATAGCGCCACCTATAAAAGGTTCAACGGAGTGCGCCTCCCGCTACGTGTCACGTATGTGTACGAAATTCGGTATATACATGTAATGACCCAATACCTACTAAAAAGTCTCTTGGAGCATAGCCTTAAACACAACAGGAAGTCAGCCATTTTGAACTTCCTCTCTGATTTTTGGGCAGTTTTTGCCATTTTCAGCCCTCGTACTTTAACGAACTCCTCCTACAGTTTTAATCTGATCATCTTCAAATTTGGTGAGTGTAATCTTAAGGCCTTTGCGACGTTAAATTGCGAAGATCTAGAGTTTTCGTCGAAGGGCGTGTCCTCGGCGGCCTGACAAAATTTTGATGTTTCGCCATGAAACAGGAAGTTGCTGTAACTCAGGCAAACAATGTCCAATCTGCCCCAAACTTCACACGTTTGATAAGATTTCTGTCCTGAACACATGACCATGCTCAAATTCAGTTACAGTCATAGCGCCACCTGCTGGCAACAGGAAGTGACATGTTTAACACTGTTTTGGACTCCTAATAACATATAAAAAATTGCCAGCAAGTGCTTAACATGTTAACAACATACTAGAAACATGCTAAAACATGCTAGCAAAACATTAGCTAAGTGCTAAAGCATGCTATTACTGCAATTAAATAGGAATTTGCTGTAACTCAGGCATTGAATGTCCAAATCTGCCCCAAACTTCACACGTTTGATAAGCGTTCTGTCCTGAACACATGACCATGCTCAAATTCAGTTAGTCATAGCGCCACCTGCTGGCAACAGGAAGTGACATGTTTAACACAGTTTTGGACTCCTAATAATATACAAAAAAGTGGCAGCAAGTGTTAAACATGTTAACAACATACTAGAAACATGCTAAAACAAGCTAGAAAACATTAGCTAAGTGCTAAATCATGCTATTAATGCAATTAAACAGGAATTTGCTGTAACTCAGGCATTGGATGTTCAATCTGCCCCAAACTTCACACGGTTGAATATTCTCATGTTTAACACATTTACATGAGAATATTCAGTTATAGTAATAGCGCCACCTACTGGCAACAGGAAATGACATGTTTAACACTGTGATGCAGTACTAGCAACATATTAAATATGCCATTGAGTTATATACATGTTAGAAACATGTTAAAACATGCTAGCAATTCTTAGCTAAGTGCTAAAGCACGCTAATGCAATGAAACAGGAAGTTGGTGTTACTGAAGAAGGCAATGTCCAATCTGCCCCAAACTTTACACGTTTGATAAGAGTCCTGCCCTGAACACATCTACATGACACTTTTCAGTTATAGTAATAGCGCCACCTACTGGCAACAGGAAGTGACATGTTTAACACTGTGATGCAGTACTAGCAACATATTAAATATGCCATTGAGTTATATACATGTTAAAAACATGTTAAAAACATGCTAGCAATTCTTAGCTAAGTGCTAAAGCACGCTAATGCAATGAAACAGGAAGTTGGTGTTACTGAAGAAGGCAATGTCCAATCTGCCCCAAACTTCACACGTTTGATAAGAGTCCTGCCCTGAACACATCTACATGACAATTTTAAGTTAAAGTAATAGCGCCACCTACTGTCGACAGGAAGTGACACGTTTTACACTGTGATGCATTACTAGCGACATATTTAATATGCCATTGAGTTCTAAACATGCTAGAAACATGCTAAAACATGCTAGCAACACTTATCTGAGTTATAACGCATGCTATTATCCCCATAATCAAGGACATTTTTGTAACTGACTTTGACATAGTCCTCCTATTTTTACCTACTTAAATTCACATTGCCCACCATGCTCTGTCTTTCCTAAAGCCACCGGGTGGCGGTGGCACGGGTGCGAGGGCCCTTTCATCGCTGCTTGCAGCTTTAATTATTATTATTATTATTATTATTATTATTTTCCCGCATTTAATCGCATTTTTGAGGGCCTAAACATGCACGAAAACTCATGAAAATTTGCACACGCGTCAGAACTGGCGAAAATTGACATCTGATATGCGTTTCAGAATTGGGCGGGGTAAAATGGCTCGATAGCGCCACCTATAAAGGTTCAACGGAGTGCGCCTCCCGCTACGTTTCACGTATGTGTACGAAATTCGGTACATACATGTAATGACCCAATACCTACAAAAAAGTCTCTTGGAGCATAGCCTTAAACACAACAGGAAGTCAGCCATTTTGAACTTCCTCTCTGATTTTTGTGCAGTTTTTGCCATTTTCAGGCCTCGTACTTTAACGAACTCCTCCTACAGTTTTAATCTGATCATCTTCAAATTTGGTGAGTGTAATCTTAAGGCCTTTGCGACGTTAAATTGCGAAGATCTAGAGTTTTCGTCGAAGGGCGTGTCCTCGGCGGCCTGACAAATTTTGATGTTTCGCCATGAAACAGGAAGTTGCTGTAACTCAGGCAAACAATGTCCAATCTGCCCCAAACTTCACACGTTTGATAAGAGTTCTGTCCTGAACACATGACCATGCTCAAATTCAGTTACAGTCATAGCGCCACCTGCTGGCAACAGGAAGTGACATGTTTAACACTGTTTTGGACTCCTAATAACATATAAAAAATTGCCACCAAGTGCTTAACATGTTAACAACATACTAGAAACATGCTAAAACATGCTAGCAAACATTAGCTAAGTGTTAAAGCATGCTATTACTGCAATTAAATAGGAATTTGCTGTAACTCAGGCATTGAATGTCCAATCTGCCCCCAAACTTCACACATTTGATAAAGCGTTCTGTCCTGAACACATGCCCATGCTCAAATTCAGTTACAGTCATAGCGCCACCTGCTGGCAACAGGAAGTGACATGTTTAACACCGTTTTGGACTCCTAATAACATATAAAAAATTGTCAGCAAGTGCTAACCATGCTAACAACATACTAGAAACATGCTAAAACATGCTAGCAAACATTAGCTAACTGCTAAAGCATGCTAATGCAATGAAACAGGAAGTTGTTGTTACTCAAGTAGGCAATGTCCAATCTGCCCCAAACTTCACACGTTTGATAAGAGTCCTGCCCTGAAAACATCTACATGACACTTTTCAGTTATAGCAATAGCGCCCACCTACTGGCGACAGGAAGTGACATGTTTAACAGTGTGATGCTGTACTAGCAACATATTAAATATGCCATTGAGTTATAAACATGTTAGAAACCTGTTAAAACATGCTAGCAATTCTTAGCTAAGTGCTAAAGCATGCTAATGCAATGAAAGAGGAAGTTGTTGTTTACTCAAGAAGGCAATGTCCAATCTGCCCCAAACTTCACATGTTTGATAAGAGTCCTGCCCTGAACACATCTACATGACAACTTTAAGTTAAAGTAATAGCGCCACCTACTGTCGACAGGAAGTGACACGTTTTACACTGTGATGCATTACTAGCGACATATTTAATATGCCATTGAGTTCTAAACACGCTAGAAACATGCTAAAACATGCTAGCAACTCTTATCTGAGTGATAACGCATGCTATTATACCCATAATAAAGGACATTTTTGTAACTGACTTTGACATACTCCTCCTATTTTTACCCTACTTAAATGCACATTGCCCACCGTGCTCTGTCTTCCTAAAGCCACCGGGTGGCGGTGGCACGGGTGCGAGGGCCCTTTCATCGCTGCTTGCAGCTTTAATTATTAGGGCCCGAGCACCGATGGTGTGAGGACCCTCTTGGAATTGCTCTGTTTATTATTATTATTATTATTATTATTAGGGCCCGAGCACCGATGGTGTGAGGACCCTCTTGGAATTGCTCTGTTTATTATTATTATTAGGGCCCAAGCCTTGAAAAGGCGAAGGCCCTATTGTTTTCCTTCGGATTATTATTATTATTATTATTATTATTATTATTATTATTATTATTATTATTATTATTATTATTATTATTATTAGGGCCCAAGCCTTGAAAAGGCGAAGGCCCTATTGTTTTCCTTCGGATTATTATTATTATTATTATTAGGGCCCAAGCCTTGAAAAGGCGAAGGCCCTATTGTTTTCCTTCGGATTATTATTATTATTATTATTAATGGTGCTTGCCTATAGGCAAAGCAACATTAGTGTTATCTTGCATACTTATTATTACTGGTGCTTGCTTTAGCAAGGCAACAGTATTGTTATTGCTCATACTTATTATTATTCTTTTTATTCTGGACAAAGTTTGGCGCGAAACTCGCCCCGCACCGTTTGTCACAGACCCCTGAGTGAGGTGTCAAATCGACCGGCCCATTGAGGAGAGGTGTGCTATATCTTTTCTAAGCGATCGGGTGTACGATGTTCGCGCAGCGGACGAAAAAAGCGGCCAAAAAAGTCCCATTGACTTAACATTGCGGAATTTTCAGAAATTCAAATCCCAACTGTCATTTTTCACACACACAGACACAAAGGGCCTGACACCCCTGCATGTCTCCCCCTCTCTCTCCCTCAGAGGATTTATATTATCCAGCAGCCAATAAGTAATGGCCTAAAATCTTCATAGCCACACCATAGCAACCAGTTACAGCACCCTAGCAAACCATAGGCTATAGGCACGAGGCCGCAGGCCTCGTGCACTCATTATAATGCACTCGTTTAATAGAGATTTTAAATACTCTATAAAAACTCACTCGTACTAACCTTAGCCCTAACCCCATAGTAACCATCTGTGGAGCCCTAGCAACCACCCTGAAGTCCCTAGCAACTGCCTAGCAACCACCCAGAACACCCTAGAAAACCACTTAGCAACCACCCAGAACACCCTAGCAACTGCCTAGCAACCACCCAGAATGGCCTAAAATCTTCATAGCCACACAATAGCAACCAGTTACAGCACCCTAGCAACCATGCGGCCTCGTGCACTCATTATAATGCACTCGTTTAATAGAGATTTTAAATACTCTATAAAAACTCACTCGTAGGCACGAGGCCGCAGGCCGAGTGCCTAACCTTAGCCCTAACCCCATAGTAACCGTTGAATAAGTTGCCCCATAGTAAAAGTTGCACCCCTGGGGGGCAGGAGGGGCCCAAAGTTGCCCCAATAAAGTACTATGGTGTAGGACAGCCCATGAAATGGCTGTCCTACACCATAGAAACCGCATTTGTATTGAACATAACTCTGGATCACAGTGTCATAGAGACAAGGGGGCGGGCTCATTTTACTCAGACGACCAATCAGTCTCTCAGGATCATTGTGAAGCTTTCAAGCCACGCCCTAGCAACCATTTAGAGCAACTTAGCAACAAGCTCCATAGACTTCTATTGAAAGACATCAAAGGGATATCTCAGGATATAAGTGTCATAGAAACATGAGGGTGGCTCGTTTGACTCGGGGCAGCAAACAGCCAATCCTCAATCACCTCAACACATCCTAGCCCCTCCCTAGCAACCATTGTCAAGCACCTTAGCAACCAAAATCCAAAGAGGGATATCTTCCATTCTGAATGTCACAGAGACGTGGTCGTTGGTTTATATCATTCATACTGACAAGCAGCCTTTGGAGTTTCATGATTGGCAGCTGCCAAGCCACTCCCTAGCAACAAAAGAGATTACCCTAGCAACCATTTTGCAAGACCTATATCTCTGCATCAAAACATCGTATAGAGATGGGGGTTGGTTTATACATTCAAACTGACTTTGGAGCTTCATGATTGGCAGCTGCCAAGCCACTCCCTAGCAACCAAACAGATTACCCTAGCAACCGTTTTGCAAGACGTATATCTCTGCATCAAAACATCGTATAGAGATGGGGGTTGGCTCTTTTGACTCATGCTAGCAAACAGGACTTGCTACATGCTACACATGCTAGCAGTGAATAGCTACATGCTAATACTGATTAGCTAAGTGCTAAATCATGCCAAGAAAATGCTACAAACACCATAGTAACCATCTGTGACAACTACCAACCACCTAGTAACACCATAGCAACTACCCAGAATACCCTAGCAACTGCCTAGCAACGCCCTAGCAACCACAAAATACCCTAGCAACTGCCTAGCAACGCCCTAGCAACCACCCAGAATACCCTAGCAACCGCCTAGCGACCGCCCAGAACACCCTAGCAACCGCCTAGCAACCACCCAGAACACCCTAGCAATTGCCTAGCAACCACCCAGAACACTCTATTAACCACCTAGCAACCACCCAGAACTCCCTAGCAACCGCCTAGCAACCACCCAGAACACCCTAGCAACCACCTAGCAACCACCCAGAACACCCTAGCAACCGCCTAGCAACCACCCAGAACACCCTAGCAACCGCCTAGCAACCACATAGCAACCACCCAGAACACCCTAGCAACCACCCAAACAACATGAATAAGCCATATCTCACCACCAGAACATCGTACAAACATGGTTTTTGGCTCGTATGCAATCATGTACCACACTCTAGCAACCGAGTGGTGAGTTTTGCCACTGCAAGCACCATTCACATTTTCTTCTGGAAATGTACGTTCTAGTTTTTTTATTCTTATTATTCTGGACAAAGTTTGGCGCGAAACTCGCCCCGCACCGTTTGTCACAGACCCCTGAGTGAGGTGTCAAAACGACCGGCTCATTGAGGAGAGGTGTGCTATATCTTTTCTAAGCGATCGGGTGTACGATGTTCGCACAGCGGACGAAAAAGCGGCCAAAAAAGTCCCATTGACTTAACATTGCGGAATTTTCAGAAATTCAAATCCCAACTGTCATTTTTCACACACACAGACACAAAGGGCCTGACCACCCCTGCATGTCTCCCCCTCTCTCTCCCTCAGAGGATTTATATTATCAAGCAGCCAATAAGTAATGGCCTAAAATCTTCATAGCCACACCATAGCAACCAGTTACAGCACCCTAGCAACCATAAGCTATAGGCACGAGGCCGCAGGCCTCGTGCACTCATTATAATGCACTCGTTTAATAGCGGCCTCGTGCACTCATTATAATGCACTCGTTTAATAGAGATTTTAAATACTCTATAAAAACTCACTCATAGGCACGAGGCCGCAGGCTTAACCTTAGCCCTAACCCCATAGTAACCATCTGTGGTGCCCAAGCAACCACCCAGAACACCCTAGCAACTGCCTAGCAACCACCCAGAACACCCTAGAAACCGCTTAGCAACCACCCAGAACACCCTAGCAACTGCCTAGCAACCACCCAGAATGGCCTAAAATCTTCATAGCTACACCATAGCAACCAGTTACAGCACCCTAGCAACCATAAGCTATAGGCACGAGGCCTTCATTATAATGTACTCGTTTAATAGAGATTTTAAATACTCTATAAAAACTCACTCGTAGGCACGAGGCCGTAGGCCGAGTGCCTAACCTTAGCCCTAACCCCCATAGTAAACCGTGAATAAGTTGCCCCATAGTAAAAGTTGCACCCCTGGGGGGCAGGAGGGGCCCAAAGTTGCCCCAATGAAGTACTATGGTGTAGGACAGCCCATGAAATGGGCTGTCCTACACCATAGAAACCGCATTTGTATTGAACATAACTCTGGATCACAGTGTCATAGAGACAAGGGGGCGGGCTCATTTTATTCAGACGACCAATCAGTCTCTCAGGATCATTGTGAAGCTTTCAAGCCACGCCCTAGCAACCATTTAGAGCTCCTTAGCAACAAGCTCCATAGACTTCCATTGAAAGACATCAAAGGGATATCTCAGGATATAAGTGTCATAGAAACATGAGGGTGGGCTCGTTTGACTCGGGGCAGCAAACAGCCAATCCCCAATCACCTCAACACATCCTAGCCCCTCCCTAACAACCATTGTTGAGCACCTTAGCAACCAAAATCCAAAGAGGGATATCTTCCATTCTGAATGTCACAGAGACGTGGGAGTTGGTTTATATCATTCATACTGACAAGCAGCCTTTGGAGTTTCATGATTGGCAGCTGCCAAGCCACTCCCTAGCAACAAAAGAGAGTAACCCTAGCAACCATTTTGCAAGACCTATATCTATGCATCAAATCATCGTATAGAGATGGGGGTTGGTTTATACATTCACACTGACTTTGGAGCTTCATGATTGGCAGCTGCCAAGCCACTCCCTAGCAACCAAACAGATTACCCTAGCAACCGTTTTGCAAGGCGTATATCTCTGCATCAGAACATCGTATAGAGATGGGGGTTGGCTCTTTTGACTCATGCTAGCAAACAGGACTTGCTACATGCTACACATGCTAGCAGTGAATAGCTACATGCTAATATTGATTAGCTAAGTGCTAAATCATGCCAAGAAAATGCTACAAACTCCATAGTAACCGTCTGTGACAACTACCAAAACACCTAGTAACACCATAGCAATGACCCAGAATACCCAAGCAACTGCCTAGCAACGCCCTAGCAACCACCCAGAATACCCTAGCAACCGCCTAGCAACCACCCAGAACACCCTAGCAACCACCTAGCAACCACCCAGAACACCCTAGCAACCACCTAGCAACCGCCTAGCAACCATCCAGAACACCCTAGCAACCACCTAGCAACCGCCTAGCAACCACCCAGAACACCCTAGCAACTCCCTAGCAACCACCTAGAACACCCTAGCAACTGCCTAGCAACCACCCAAAACACCCTAGTAACCACCCAGAACACCCTAGCAACCAACCGAACAACATGAATAAGCCATATCTCAGCAGCAGAACATCGTACAGACATGGTTGTTGGCTCGTATGCAATCATGTACCACACTCTAGCAACCGAGCGTCGAGTTTTGCCACTGCAAGCACCATTCACATTTTCTTCTGGAAATGTACGTTCTAGTTATTATTATTATTATTATTATTATTTTTCTTACGGACTATTCGGGGCACTTTTGGGTCTCTTAACGTGCTCAAAAACTCTTGAAACTTTGCACACGGGTCAGAACCAGCGGCCATTAGAGCCGGGCTGAAGTTGGGACCCGGGCGTGGCAGGGGGGCTCGACAGCGCCCCCTGGAACGGGGTCCGAAAACTTGGTCCATAAATCAAACACGCTTGCATGTAATAATATGAAAATCGATATACTTATAGATCTCATCGGTTCATATATCCTTCGTGCTTTTACTTTTTACGCCAGCCTAACAGGAAGTCGGCTATTTGGCGTAGTTTAAAAAACACATGCAATGGAATTTAAAATACTCCTCCTAGACGATTCAACCAATCACCACGAAACTCGGTGTGCATGAAGTCAAGACATGGAGGATGAAAAATTGCCAGGGGATTTTTGATATCTCGAACGGTTTGGCCGTGGCGAGGAAACGAATTTATGGCGAATATTGGAAACAGGAAGTGTGTTATAACATCCTCATACATTAACTGATCTTGATGAAACTTCAGCAGTGTGTTCGCTGTAAGAGGGCCGATCACATGGATGTGGACTATTGTGAGTCAAAGTTATAGCGCCACCAACTGGCAGCAGGAAGTGTGTCACTTTCAAAATGCTTTAAAATCACCCTCTTATTTTTACCCGATTTGCTTCAAACTTTATGTGTATAATGTAAACACACAGCAGATGTAGACCTGTGAAAGGATTATTGATATCTTAAATACTGTTGCCATGGCAACGCATCAAACTTCAATATTCTTTTTTAAAGTTTTTGAGACTCTTAACATGCTTGAAATTGCATGAAACTCGACAGACACTTTACATTTTTTGCCTAGTACACTTATGCAAATTTCAGAAACGGGCGTGGTAAGGGGCTCAGTAGCGCCACCTTTAGTCAAAAATGGGGTATTAGTTTTTACCTACAGTAACAAAAATCGGTATTTATATTTATCTCCCCGAGCCGGACAACTTTCTAATTTACAGTCATTAGCTCCGACCAACAGGAAGTCAGATATTTTGGTTTGAATGTGATTTGATGGGAATTTTGCCAGTCTCTCTCAGTGTCTGTGTGTGTGAGAGAGGAGGGGGGCTTTATTTTAACCCTTTCTCTGCTGTGTGGGACTTCTCGGGCACTTTTGGGGCCCTTAACGTGCTCGAAAACTCTTGAAACTTTGCACACAGGTCAGAACCTGCGGCCATCAGGGCGGCCTGAAGCTGGTACCCGGGCGTGGCAGGGGGGCTCGACAGCGCCCCCTTTAACGGGGTCCGAAAACTTGGTCCATATATCAAACTGAATATTGCATGAATTAGTATGAAACTCGGTACACATATAGATCTCATCGGGCCGAACAACTTTCGTGCTCTAAGTTTTACGCCAGCCCAACAGGAAGTCGGCTATTATGGGTTGTATGAAAACGCACGCCCCTGGAATTTTATATACTCCTCCAAGAAATTTTATTTGATCTTCACCAAACTCGGTCAGCATGAAGTCAAGACATTGAGGATGCTAAATTGCGGATGGCTTTTTGATATCTCGAACGGTTTGGCCGTGGCGAGGAAACAAATTTATGGCGAGAAAAGAGAAACACGATGTGTTATAACGTCTTCATACATTAATTGATCTTGATGAAACTTCAGTAGCGTGCTCGCTGTAAGAGGGTGATCACATGGATGTAACTAATGTGAGTCAAAGTTATAGCGCCACCAACTGGCAGCAAGAAGTGTGTTACTTTCAAGATGCTTTTGACAAAAAGTGGGGGGGTTATTTTTACCTACAGTAACAAAACTTGGTATGTATATTGTGCACATCGAGCCGGACAACTTTCTAATTTACAGTCATTAGCTCTGACCAACAGGAAGTCAGATATTTTGGTTTGAATGTGGTTTTGTCGCTCTCTGCCTCTCTCTGCCAGAGTTCCCCCTGCCATTCTGTGTGTGTGTGTGTGTGGAGAGGGGAGGGCACACACACAGACAGCCCCCCCCCCATTGTGTGTGTCTGTGTGGGGAGGGGAGGGAGGGCACACACACAGACAGCCCCCCCTGTCTCTGTGTGTGTGGGGAGGGGGGCAGAAAGACTATTAAAAATAGGTATATTGTGCCATATAGTGTTTTATACTATGTATATGTGTTTTTTTCTTTTAAACAAGTGTTTTAAAGTACAGTAATTTCAATGAATATATATACCACACTTCATAGGAATTTTCGGTGTTGTGTACTTACAATGGCTGCTGATTTCATGTGTCCGTTAAGTCCATGAGACTGTAGGGTGTCTAATTTTTCATTTTAGGTTTCAGAAGGGTGTTCACGCATACTTTGTGGTTGATATGTGCCCTCGATGCGCACTTTTGCAGAACCCACACTGATGCAAGCTCTAAAGCAGACTTCTTCTCGACAGTCAAAGCGGAGTTACGTTATTGCCCGTTGTGCACAGGAACCCTAAAGGCACCGGGGTGGCGGGTTTATATATATATATATATATATATATAAATAAATATAGCTGCAAGCAGCGATGGAGGGCCCAAGCCGGTGGCAACCCCGCCACCTCGGTGCCTTTAGTGCAACTAAAGGCACCAGGGTGGCGGTGCCACCGGCTTGGGCCCGTAATCGCTGCTTGCAGCTATATTTATTATTATTATTATTATTTTTCTTACGACTATTCGGGCACTTTTGGGTCTCTTAACGTGCTCAAAAACTCTTGAAACTTTGCACACGGGTCAGAACCCGCGGCCATTAGAGCCGGGCTGAAGTTGGGACCCGGGCGTGTCAGGGGGGCTCGACAGCGCCCCCTGGAACGGGGTCCGAAAACTTGGTCCATAAATCAAACACGCTTGCATGTAATAATATGAAAATCGATATACTTATAGATCTCATCGGTTCATATATCCTTCGTGCTTTTACTTTTTTACCCCAGCCCAACAGGAAGTCGGCTATTTGGCGTAGTTTAAAAAACACATGCAATGGAATTTAAAATACTCCTCCTAGACGATTCAACCAATCACCACGAACTCGGTGTGCATGAAGTCAAGACATGGAGGATGAAAAATTGCCAGGGGATTTTTGATATCTCGAACGGTTTGGCTGTGGCGAGGAAACGAATTTATGGCGAATATTGGAAACAGGAAGTGTGTTATAACATCCTCATACATTAACTGATCTTGATGAAACTTCAGCAGTGTGTTCGCTGTAAGAGGCCAATCACATGGATGTGACTATTGTGAGTCAAAGTTATAGCGCCACCAACTGGCAGCAGGAAGTGTGTCACTTTCAAAATGCTTTAAAATCACCCTCTTATTTTTACCCGATTTGCTTCAAACTTTATGTGTATAATGTAAACACAGGGCAGATGTAGACCTGTGAAATGATTATTGATATCTTAAATACTGTTGCCATGGCAACGCATCGAACTTTAATATTCTTTTTTAAAGTTTTTGAGACTCTTAACATGCTTGAAATTGCATGAAACTCGACAGACACTTTAAATTTATTGCCTAGTACACTTGTGCAAAGTTTCAGAAACGGGCGTGGTAAGGGGCTCAGTAGCGCCACCTTTAGTCAAAAATGGGGTATTAGTTTTACCTACAGTAACAAAAATCGGTATTTATATTTATCTCCCCGAGCCGGACAACTTTCTAATTTACAGTCATTAGCTCCGACCAACAGGAAGTCAGATATTTTGGTTTGAATGTGATTTGATGGGAATTTTGCCAGTCTCTCTCAGTGTCTGTGTGTGTGAGAGAGGAGGGGGGGCTTTATTTTAACCCTTTCTCTGCTGTGTACAAAATCTCAGGCACTTTTGGGGCCCTTAACGTGCTCGAAAACTCTTGAAACTTTGCACACAGGTCAGAACCTGCGGCCATCAGGGCCGGGCTGAAGCTGGTACCCCGGGCGTGGCAGGGGGGCTCAACAGCGCCCCCTTTAACGGGGTCCGAAAACTTGGTCCATATATCAAACTGAATATTGCATGAATTAGTATGAAACTCGGTACACATATAGATCTCATCGGGCCGAACAACTTTCGTGCTCTTAAGTTTTACGCCAGCCCAACAGGAAGTCGGCTATTATGGGTTGTATGAAAACGCACGCCCCTGGAATTTTATATACTCCTCCAAGAAATTTAATTTGATCTTCACCAAACTCGGTCAGCATGAAGTCAAGACATTGAGGATGCTAAATTGCGGATGGTTTTTTGATATCTCGAACAGTTTGGCCGTGGCGAGGAAACAAAATTATGGCGAGAAAAGAGAAACACAATGTGTTATAACGTCTTCATACATTAATTGATCTTGATGAAACTTCAGTAGCGTGTTTGTTGTAAGAGAGCGATCACATGGATGTAACTAATGTGAGTCAAAGTTATAGCGCCACCAACTGGCAGCAGGAAGAGTGTTACTTTTGACAAAAGTGGGGGGGTTAGTTTTACCTACAGTAACAAAAATCTGTATTTATATTTATCTCCCCGAGCCGGACAACTTTCTGATTTACAGTCATTAGCTCCGACCAACAGGAAGTCAGATATTTTGGTTTGAATGTGGTTTTGTCTCTCTCTGACAGAGTTCCCCCAGCCATTCTGTGTGTGTGTGTGTGTGCGTGTGTGCGTGTGTGTGTGTCTGTCTGTGTGTGTGTGTCTGTGTGGGGAGGGGAGGGAGGGCACACACACACACATAGACAGCCCCCCCTGTGTGTGTCTGTGTGGGGAGGGGAGGGAGGGCACACACACAGACAGCCCCCCTGTCTGTGTGTGTGGAGAGGGGAGCAGAAAGACAATGAACAATTGTGCCATCTAGTGTTTTATACTATGTATAAATGTGTTTTTTATCTTAAACAAGTGTTTTAAAGTACACTAATTTCAATTAATGATATGCTGCATTTTTATGTATATTTAAACATTATCAAAGTTAGGATGTCATTTTTTTAGTTTCAAAACTTATCTGTCTCTGTCTCCCTTTGGCTGTCATTACCCTCCCCTCACTCCCACAGTCTCACTTATTTCTTTCTGTATCAAATAATATTACCATAAACAAAAAGTTTGAGTTTCTTTTTCAATCAATGTATTATGTGTAACTTAAAAATAAGCAGATTAAACAGATATGTTTGAGGGCAAGACATGAAAACGATGAAATATAATATAGTATTAGTAAAAGAGTGCAGTATAGGGTTGGATGAATCAGATAAATAACATATTTTGTAAAAAAAAAACATTTGGTTAAATAAAATCGAGTGATACATAGGGCTATATTGCCCTCTCGACAGTCAAAGCGGGTTACGTTATTGCCCGTCGTGAACAGGAACCAGAAAGGCAACGGGGTGGCGGCTTATATATATATATATATATATATATATAAATAAATATAGCTGCAAGCAGCGATGGAGGGCCCAAGCCGGTGGCAGCGCCAGCCCGGTGCCTTTAGTGTAACTGCTCAAAAACTCTTGAAACTTTGCACACGGGTCAGAACCCGCGGCCATTAGAGCCGGGCTGAAGTTGGGACCCGGGCGTGGCAGGGGGGCTCGACAGCGCCCCCTGGAACGGGGTCCGAAAACTTGGTCCATAAATCAAACACGCTTGCATGTAATAATATGAAAATCTATATACTTATAGATCTCATCGGTTCATATATCCTTCGTGCTTTTACTTTTTACGCCAGCCTAACAGGAAGTCGGCTATTTGGCGTAGTTTAAAAAACACATGCAATGGAATTTAAAATACTCCTCCTAGACGATTCAACCAATCACCACGAAACTCGGTGTGCATGAAGTCAAGACATGGAGGATGAAAAATTGCCAGGGGATTTTTGATATCTCGAACGGTTTGGCCGTGGCGAGGAAACGAATTTATGGCGAATATTGGAAACAGGAAGTGTGTTATAACATCCTCATACATTAACTGATCTTGATGAAACTTCAGCAGTGTGTTCGCTGTAAGAGGCCGATCACATGGATGTGACTATTGTGAGTCAAAGTTATAGCGCCACCAACTGGCAGCAGGAAGTGTGTCACTTTCAAAATGCTTTAAAATCACCCTCTTATTTTTACCCGATTTGCTTCAAACTTTATGTGTATAATGTAAACACAGGGCAGATGTAGACCTGTGAAATGATTATTGATATCTTAAATACTGTTGCCATGGCAACGCATCAAACTTTAATATTCTTTTTTAAAGTTTTTGAGACTCTTAACATGCTTGAAATTGCATGAAACTCGACAGACACTTTAAATTTATTGCCTAGTACACTTGTGCAAAGTTTCAGAAACGGGCGTGGTAAGGGGCTCAGTAGCGCCACCTTTAGTCAAAAATGGGGTATTAGTTTTACCTACAGTAACAAAAATCGGTATTTATATTTATCTCCCCGAGCCGGACAACTTTCTAATTTACAGTCATTAGCTCCCGACCAACAGAAAGTCAGATATTTTGGTTTGAATGTGATTTGATGGGAATTTTGCCAGTCTCTCTCAGTGTCTGTGTGTGTGAGAGAGGAGGGGGGCTTTATTTTAACCCTTTCTCTGCTGTGTGCAAAATCTCGGGCACTTTTGGGGCCCTTAACGTGCTCGAAAACTCTTGAAACTTTGCACACAGGTCAGAACCTGCGGCCATCAGGGCCGGGCTGAAGCTGGTACCCGGGGCGTGGCAGGGGAGCTCAACAGCGCCCCCTTGAACGGGGTCCGAAAACTTGGTCCATATATCAAACTGAATATTGCATGAATTAGTATGAAACTCGGTACACATATAGATCTCATCGGGGCCGAACAACTTTCGTGCTCTAAGTTTTACGCCAGCCCAACAGGAAGTCGGCTATTATGGGTTGTATGAAAACGCACGCCCCTGGAATTTTATATACTCCTCCAAGAAATTTAATTTGATCTTCACCAAACTCGGTCAGCATGAAGTCAAGACATTGAGGATGCTAAATTGCGGATGGCTTTTTGATATCTCGAACAGTTTGGCCGTGGGCGAGGAAACGAAATTATGGCGAGAAAAGAGAAACACGATGTGTTATAACGTCTTCATACATTAATTGATCTTGATGAAACTTCAGTAGCGTGTTTGTTGTAAGAGAGCGATCACATGGATGTAACTAATGTGAGTCAAAGTTATAGCGCCACCAACTGGCAGCAGGAAGTGTGTTACTTTTGACAAAAGTGGGGGGGTTAGTTTTACCTACAGTAACAAAAATCGGTATTTATATTTATCTCCCCGAGCCGGACAACTTTCTGATTTACAGTCATTAGCTCCGACCAACAGGAAGTCAGATATTTTGGTTTGAATGTGGTTTTGTCTCTCTCTGACAGAGTTCCCCCAGCCATTCTGTGTGTGTGTGTGTGTGTGTTGTGTGTGTGTGTGTGTGTGTGTGTGTGTGTGTGTGTGTGTGTGTGTGTGTGCGTGTGCGTGTGCGTGTGCGTGTGCGTGGTGTCTGTGTGGGGAGGGGGAGGGAGGGCACACACACACATAGACAGCCCCCCCTGTGTGTGTCTGTGTGGGGGAGGGGAGGGGAGGGCACACACACAGACAGCCCCCTTGTCTGGTGTGTGTGGAGAGGGGAGCAGAAAGACAATGAACAATTGTGCCATCTAGTGTTTTATACTATGTATAAATGTGTTTTTTATTTTAAACAAGTGTTTTAAAGTACACTAATTTCAATTAATGATATGCTGCATTTTTATGTATATTTAAACATTATCAAAGTTAGGATGTCATTTTTTTAGTTTCAAAACTTATCTGTCTCTGTCTCCCTTTGGCTGTCATTACCCTCCCCTCACTCCCACAGTCTCACTTATTTCTTTCTGTATCAAATAATATTACCATAAACAAAAAGTTTGAGTTTCTTTTTCAATCAATGTATTATGTGTAACTTAAAAATAAGCAGATTAAACAGATATGTTTGAGGGCAAGACATGAAAACGATGAAATATAATATAGTATTAGTAAAAGAGTGCAGTATAGGGTTGGATGAATCAGATAAATAACATATTTTGTAAAAAAAACATTTGGTTAAATAAAATCGAGTGATACATAGGGCTATATTGCCCTCTCGACAGTCAAAGCGGGTTACGTTATTGCCCGTCGTGCACAGGAACCCGAAAGGCAACGGGGGTGGCGGCTTTATATATATATATATATATATATATATATATATATATATATATATATATATATATATATAAATAAATATAGCTGCAAGCAGCGATGGAGGGCCCAAGCCGGTGGCAGCGCCAGCCCGGTGCCTTTAGTGTAACTAAAGGCACCAGGGTGGCGGTGCCACCGGCTTGGGCCCGTAATCGCTGCTTGCAGCTATATTTATTTATATATATACTATATATATATATATATATATATATATATATATATTTATTATTATTCTTCTTCTTCTCCGCATTTAATCGCATTTTTGAGGGCCTAAACATGCACGAAAACTCACGAAAATTTGCACACGCGTCAGAACTGGCGAAAATTGACATCTGATATGCGTTTCAGAATTGGGCGGGGGTAAAAATGGCTCGATAGCGCCACCTATAAAGGTTCAACGGAGTGCGCCTCCCGCTACGTTTCACGTACGTGTACGAAATTCGGTACATACATGTAATGACCCAATACCTACAAAAAAGTCTCTTGGAGCATAGCCTTAAACACAACAGGAAGTCAGCCATTTTGAACTTCCTCTCTGATTTTTGTGCAGTTTTTGCCATTTTCAGGCCTCGTACTTTAACGAACTCCTCCTACAGTTTTAATCTGATCATCTTCAAATTTGGTGAGTGTAATCTTAAGGCCTTTTGCGACGTTAAATTGCGAAGATCTAGAGTTTTCGTCGAAGGGCGTGTCCTCGGCGGCCTGACAAATTTTGATGTTTCGCCATGAAACAGGAAGTTGCTGTAACTCAGGCAAACAATGTCCAATCTGCCCCAAACTTCACACGTTTGATAAGCGTTCTGTCCTGAACACATGACCATGCTCAAATTCAGTTACAGTCATAGCGCCACCTGCTGGCAACAGGAAGTGACATGTTTAACACTGTTTTGGACTCCTAATAACATATAAAAAATTGCCAGCAAGTGCTAAACATGTTAACAACATACTAGAAACATGCTAAAACATGCTAGCAAACATTAGCTAAGTGCTAAAGCATGCTATTACTGCAATTAAATAGGAATTTGCTGTAACTCAGGCATTGAATGCCCAATCTGCCCCAAACTTCACACGTTTGATAAGAGTTCTGGTCTGAACACATTTACATGAGAATATTCAGTTATAGTAATAGCGCCACCTATTGGCAACAGGAAGTGACATGTTTAACACTGTCATGCTGTACTAGCAACATATTAAATAAACCATTGAGTTATAAACATGTTAGAAACATGTTAAAACATGCTAGCAATTCTTAGCTAAGTGCTAAAGCATGCTAATGCAATGAAACAGGAAGTTGTTGTTACTCAAGTAGGCAATGTCCAATCTGCCCCAAACTTCACAGGTTTGATAAGAGTTCTGTCCTGAACACATTTACATGAGAATAATCAGTTAGAGTAATAGCGCCACCTGCTGGCAACAGGAAGTGACATGTTTAACACCATTTTGGACTCCTAATAACATAAAAAATTGCCAGCAAGTGCTAAACATGTTAACAACATACAGGAAACATGCTAAAACATGCTAACAAACATTAGCTGAGTGCTAAAGCATGCTATTACTGCAATTAAATAGGAATTTGCTGTAACTCAGGCATTGAATGTTCAATTTGCCCCAATTTCACACGTTTGATAAGAGTTCTGGTCTGAACACATTTACATGAGAGTATTCAGTTATAGTAATAGCGCCACCTGCTGGCAACAGGAAGTGACATGTTCAACACTGTGATGTTGTACTAGCAACATATTAAATAAACCATTGAGTTATAAACATGTTAGAAACCTGTTAAAACATGCTAGCAATTCTTAGCTAAGTGCTAAAGCATGCTAATGCAATGAAACAGGAAGTTGTTGTTACTCAAGAAGGCAATGTCCAATCTGCCCCAAACTTCACACGTTTGATAAGAGTCCTGCCCTGAACACATTTACATGACACTTTTCAGTTATAGTAATAGCGCCACCTACTGGCAACAGGAAGTGACATGTTCAACACTGTGATGTTGTACTAGCAACATATTAAATAAACCATTGAGTTATAAACATGTTAGAAACATGTTAAAACATGCTAGCAATTCTTAGCTAAGTGCTAAAGCATGCTAATGCAATGAAACAGGAAGTTGTTGTTACTCAAGAAGGCAATGTCCAATCTGCCCCAAACTTCACACGTTTGATAAGAGTCCTGCCCTGAACACATTTACATGACACTTTTCAGTTATAGTAATAGCGCCACCTACTGGCAACAGGAAGTGACATGTTCAACACTGTGATGTTGTACTAGCAAGATATTAAATAAACCATTGAGTTATAAACATGTTAGAAACATGTTAAAACATGCTAGCAATTCTTAGCTAAGTGCTAAAGCATGCTAATGCAATGAAACAGGAAGTTGTTGTTACTCAAGAAGGCAATGTCCAATCGGCCCCAAACTTCACACGTTTGATAAGAGTCCTGCCCTGAACACATCTACATGACACTTTTCAGTTATAGTAATAGCGCCACCTACTGGCAACAGGAAGTGACATGGTTAACACTGTGATGCAGTACTAGCAACATATTAAATATGCCATTGAGCAATAAACATGTTAGAAACATGTTAAAACATGCTAGCAATTCTTAGCTAAGTGCTAAAGCATGCTAATGCAATGAAAGAGGAAGTTGTTGTTACTCAAGAAGGCAATGTCCAATCTACCCCAAACTTCACACGTTTGATAAGAGTCCTGCCCTGAACACATTTACATGACACTTTTCAGTTATAGTAATAGCGCCACCTACTGGCAACAGGAAGTGACATGTTTAACACTGCGATGCATTACTAGCAACATATTAAATATGCCATTGAGTTATATACATGTTAGAAACATGTTAAAACATGCTAGCAATTCTTAGCTAAGTGCTAAAGCACGCTAATGCAATGAAACGGGAAGTTGTTGTTACTGAAGAAGGCAATGTCAAATCTGCCCCAAACTTCACACGTTTGATAAGAGTCCTGCCCTGAACACATCTACATGACAATTTTAAGTTAAAGTAAATGCGCCACCTACTGTCGACAGGAAGTGACATGTTTTAAACTGTGATGCATTGCTAGCGACATATTTAATATGCCATTGAGTTCTAAACATGCTAGAAACATGCTAAAACATGCTAGCAACACTTATCTGAGTGATAACGCATGCTATTATCCCCATAATAAAGGACATTTTTGTAACTGACTTTGACATACTCCTATATTTACCTACTTAAATGCACAATGCCCACCGTGCTCTGTCTTCCTAAATCCACCGGGTGGCGGTTGGCACGGGGTGCGAGGGCCCTTTCATCGCTGCTTGCAGCTTTAATAATATATTTATTCTTGAAGTTAATGCAGTTGTGATTAATACTTAAATCATAATTTAATCATACTTTTTGTTGCCCTTATCCTGATGTTGTAACTTGGCCAGGATTCATCAGGAGGGTCACCTCTTATCACTACCCTGTTGCATTTCTCCCTTACTTTATATGGAGGCCAGAGGCTTCAACCATCCTTAACCCACGAGGTTGGAACAACCTCTGTGTCTCCCGTGTCCAGGAAGTCGACAATGTGATACATTTTCTTTGAACAGAAAAGGATTTAAAAATAATTTTAATCCCCAAAAAACTAAACCTTTACAACGATTTACAATAGTACATAATACAGTGGTTGCATGATTATTCTGTGACAGCGTAATTTCTGAGATGCAAAAAAAAAAAATCACTCATATGTGTTGAGTCAGCTTTTCTTTTCTTCTTTTCTTACACAAGCAATATATATATATATGATCACATGATCCTTCAGTAATAATATGCTGCTCAAAAGAAGGATTTATTATCTTATTATTTTTTAAATATTATTATTATTAGTATTGAACATATATTTTTATATAATAGTAATTTTTATATTTTAATTTAATATATATATATTTTTTTTCAGGATTATTTTGACAGGGTTCTTACAGGGTTTGGAAAAGTATGGAATTTGATTTTAGTAATTTCCAGGTCTGGAAAAGTATGGAAAAAAGAAAGCAGAGTATGGAAAAAATATTTGCATTTCCAGACTATTTCCCCTGTTTAGTTTTCTATAATAGAACATTTAATGAATTAAAAATAAATGCTCTGCATTCACAAGTTCACACATACATGAAATCAGATATAGTAATTTATCCCCCTTTTGACTGGGATAGAAAACCAGCCAAGAGTGAGGTGATGGGGTGGTGGAGGGATGCTGTGAAACTGTCATGATGGGACACAGGTGATACCGGCTTAAATCCACTTTTTGGGGTGAAAATACTGACATGCCTAAGACTTTTGCACAGTACTGTATATGATAAACTTTTTTGTGCCCTCGAGAAACTATTCACATGTACACAGGAATTGTTTTGCATGCTTGCGCATTACAATTTCTAGTTTTATATATAACCTATGTCTACTGACACTACATCCATCAAGGCCTTTTACAGCGCAAGCGCCGATCTAAAACGGTGTCTAACATGCCATCTTTCTGTGCAAGAGCTGGTGTAAGCATAGCAGGACAGAGTCTGTCAGCGCAGCCCACCAAGCTGGCCGGTCTTCCGCAACGTGATGCCATCGCTCAGGGTTGATGTTAAAGACATTCATGTCCCGCTTGACGACATCCTTAAAGCGGAGCTTGGGTCGGCCACGAGGGCGGTGTCCCACAGCTAACTGGCTTAAAACCATTTTTTGTTCGCGGGCGGACAGCGTAGAACATAGGTGGGCATTAGGCAAATGTGTTACCCAGCCTGATCTTATGAAAATGCGTCTCTATAGCACATATTGCGTTTATCGTGCAATTTATAAGCAAAAAATAGTTTTTGCGTAAATAGTGTACACACTTTTCACGTGCATATAATACACACTTTATTGCATGTAATAAACACACGCACCCCACACCACCCTAAACCTACCCTAAACCAACCCATGCATATCCTCTGCACTTAAAAACTCATTTTTGCGTAAAAATTGCACGATAAACACAATAGGTGCTAGGGATGCATTTAGTGAGACCAATGTGAGCCCAAGATGATCATGTTTTACACTGGATTTAAAGATTATGAGACCCTCAAAGCACTCTACCTGTCTCTTCAACCTACAGCACAGTCTCTGGTAAGATGGAGTCAAATGCAGAGACATAATAAAACTAAACAGACTGTAACCGCTGGCTTTCAAGCTCACGACATTTGTCTCTTAGACCAGTTTTTCTTGTTTCTCTGCCGTATGAGGCAGGGACTTCTTTCTGCAGATTTAGCTGTAAGGTTTAATCTGTCAAAGGCCACAGTCAGCCGGATATGTATAACTTGGGCTAACTACCAGTATTTCATGCTTGGCACACTACCAGTATGGCCAAGTAGAGAGGCTATACTGCCGTGCAAAGGCAAAAGACCTTCACTTCAATTTTGGTCAAAATGAGTTATTGCCTTTTTTGGAACAATGGACATCAGTTTTATCATGTGGAAAAATATCTCAAGTCAATTTTGTTATTTTCTGCTGAAAATAGGATGTTGTTTTTGCCTTAACTTCCAAAAGCAGAGGGAAAGCAAAGGCAGAAACCCTTAACATCAGTTACAGTCTTTTGGCTTTGTTCCGCTGCACTCTAGAACGCTGGAATTCAGTTACGCTGGAGAGTTAAGGCACTCTGCCTTTGTTTTACCAACGTTAAGATTTTTGCCGCGCTAAAGTTACGGTGTTATGCACAAATGTATTGAAGCACTTTTGACACACCCACTAACTTAAATAAAGTGAAAATAAAATTGTTGCAGTGGTTGTTTTTTATCTAGCATAAAGAATGGCCTATTCTCGTGGGAAAATGATGTTGGACATGGCTTTGAAACGCAAACACGAAGATCAAGGTAAGGATATATGGATACTAGGGGTGGAGCCGAACCCGAATACGGTATTCGGAAAGGCACAAATAACGTGTTTTTTACAAATACTTATTTTGAACAAATACCTTAAAAAATATTTGTATTCGGGAACAAGAAAAACTGTATATCAAAAAGCTGCCTTTCCTCATGAGACCGCAGTGCACGACGCCCGGATGAGTGAGTGACGGACACAGGCTGCTCCACACAGCAAACGGGCTGAGCGAAAAAACTCATAACTCCATCACTATTTTTGTTGAATAGATGTTTGTACCTTAACTGGGTTCCTGAGGCAGTTTATAACTTTCGAGAAGCGGAGTTTGATCGGGAGATTATTCCATTACGCTGCATTATTGACGTCTGCAGTCGGGTGCTCTCATGCTCGCTCTGTTTACGTCAGCTGTTTAGCGCGGTAATTTAGACAATAGGCTGTTGACAGAGTAACGTTAACATTCGGTTAAAAAGTTTAAAAATGCTTGTGTAGTTGTGTCGAATCGTATGCACGTGTGGGAGTTATATGGTACGTCGACAGACAGCAAGATGTAGGCTGTAGGCTTCATAATGTTCACAACGGTATTTTATTAGTTGTTGGTTTAACCATGGATGAGGTAACGTTAACGGCTGTTATGTTATTTTCTTTTCAATGACATTCCTTGTTTCATTGCTGGATTTATGGAAAAAACATCAACCAATATTGCATATCCATAATTATTATAATGGATATAATTAAAGAATACTTACACATAACGTAAATTAGAAGTGTAACGAAAATTTTTTTTTTAGATTACGATTTTTACGCCTATTTTGAATTTTACTCGAATACAAATACTTTTCCCCCCCTCAACAAATACAAATACAGATACAAATAGTGGCTGCTTTGCACACCCCTAATGGATACATTAAGTTTTTTTTTTATATATATATAAAATCTACTTCAGATTTTGTGCAATTCAGCTAGGATACTGGTAGCCTAGTTAGCTAGCTAGCGATAACTTGGGCTAAGATAGGCTACTTGACACAAACTGTTCCTAATCCACAAATAGACTACATGATATGGTGTGCCAGTTGTAAAACACAATAAATCAAAGCCTGGATACTGTCCAGCCAATCTGACAGAAAACAGCGCGAGTGGGTTGGGGACGCCTCACGACACACCTCCCCTGGCGAGGAGAAAACATTACACACAGACCAACCCACCAGATATAAATTAGATCGCAGCTACTGCTACGCAGCTAAAGCTACTGTATGAGCTAAAAGACACAAACTAGATAGCACTTGGTCACTCACTGCTGCCGATAAAACAACACAGACGTGTCACGTGAATAAAGGTTGCGTTTACTTAAAACTGGTAAAACTCGTTGTTTTAATTATACATATTTATTTTATCGTATTTAACATATACAAAAATATTTTTTAAAATAAATAAATATTAAAATAATAAAAATTCAATTAATTAAAATAATTCTCACTATTTTTTAAAGCTATGATATATCATAGCTTTTAAAAAAAATACTGAGAATTATTCCATATAAATTATTTTGAATAATTAATGTTTTATAAGTCAAACTAACATTGCTCCAGTATTAAATGTTACTAAAAATAAGACAATGAACAGAGGGTAGGCCTACAAATTGTTTCGGTAACACTTTACAATAAGGTTCATTAGTTAATTAACTAACATGAACTAACCATGAGCAGTATATTTTGTTACTGAATTTGTTCATCTTTGTTAACGTTAGTTAATAATAATTAAGCTGTTCATTGTTAGTTCATGTTAGTTCACAGTGCATTAACTAATGTTAACAAGATTTTAATAAAGTATTAGTAAATGTTGAAATTAACAAAGATTAATTAATGTTGTATACGTGCAGTTCATTATTAGTTCATGTTAACTAATGTAGTTAACTAATGTTAACTAACGAACCTTATTGTAAAATGTTACCGATATAAAGACACCATCTTGTCTATAATGATATAATGATTAGCTGCATGTGTCTAATTTTCTTTTCTACATTTCAGTTTCTTCCGAGTCTATTTCTGGGGTTAATGCACAAAATGCAGAGAGCATGCCCCCCGCGAAACTAGAGGCAAAAGAGTGGACAATTCTTCACAGTTATCTCGACATTAGTGGATTCAGCGATGATCTGTTTTATGGAGCAGATGAGCTGTTCACCATGAGCACACCAGACCCAACTCCTCTGCCACTAATGACACCAGAGCCTGTGATTGCCCATGTCACGGCCCCAGACTCAGTTCTTCCACCAGTCACACCAGACTCAGCTCCAGAGAACCCTACACTGTCTGTCCTTGTTTCAAACGGCCAAGCACACTCTCTTTGCTCCTCCACCAGAGCCCACAAATAGACCACCAATGAGGGGACCATGTGGAGCTAAATGCCGACGGCAGTGCTCTGGAAAATTTTCAGAAGACAGGCGGCTAGAAATCTGGTCTGAGTACGGTAATATGACGTATGCACAGAAACGGGCCTTTATCTTTGCCTCAGTCAGCCAGGTTCCAACGGAAAAGGTCTCTGTCAATCCCAGTCGGCAGCGGAGCAGGTCGTTTGTCTACAGGCTGCAGGATACCTAGAAGACCCCGCAGCAGGTGTGCAAGCTCTTCTATCTTTCCACACTAGGCTATCATCCCACCAATAATAGCCTAGTTCTCTCAGTCATGGGCAAAGCAATAACAACTGCTCTAGCTCCACCCAACAACATGAGAGGGAGACACGAACCTGCCAACAAGCTGGACTTGCAACCATTGATTGACCACATTGAATCCTTCCACCCGTCAGTCAGCCACTACCGGAGGGAGCTTGCACCATTCCGGCGCTATCTCCCAAGTGATGTCACGGTCAAGCTCATGTTTGCCGACTTCATCGAAAAAGGGAACCGCTGCTCTTATGAGACTTACCGTAAAACAGTGAAGTCAAAGAACATAAGCTTTACCAAGCTTGGAGAAGAAGAGTGTGAGTGCTGTTTGCTCCAGGACCAGCATGTGAGGGCTGATCACCAGGGGGAGGCTGCAGAAAATTGCCCTCAGTGCGAGAGGTGGCATAAACACCAAACCGAAGCAGCTGAGACCCGACGGTCGGATGCAGACAAGGACTGGCCTGGCGACACATCTGTCAGAAGCGTTGACCTGCAGAAAGTCATCATGCTCCCACGCATGCCAGGTGTGAAGTCGGCAGTGTTCACCCGACGAATATCCACATACCATGAGACATTCGCGTCAGTGGGCAAAAAACAAAACAAAAGAAAAACTATCTCTGTTGTCTGGCATGAGGGAATTGCAGGGCGGAATGCCAAAGAAATCACATCGGCGTATGCAGCAGCACTAGAAAAAGAGCGGAACATCAGGCATGTTATATTCTGGGTGGATAATTGTAGTGCCCAAAATAAAAACTGGTGTCTGTTTTCTTCACTGCTGACATTGGTAAATTCAGAAACAATATCAGCTGAAGATGTCACTTTGAAGTTTTTCGAGCCGGGGCACACCTTTATGAGCGCCGACAGCTTCCACCATGGTGTGGAACAAGAAATGAGGCACAGACCTGGAGGAGTGGTTTTTGATTTTGATGACTTTTTGTCAGTGGTGGCCAATTCCAACTCTAGGAAAGTGGAGGTGGTGGAGTTGAAGAATGAAAACATCAGGGCATGGATGGATGACCATTCTGCAGCCAAGACTAAGAAAATGCCCAGGCTGGCTGAACTCAAAGTGGTGCAACTGCGACGTGGGTCAAGGTCCATGTTCGTGAAGAAATCTCATGGGGAGGAGGACTTCATAGAGCTGGACTTCCTGCAGAAGAAGTTCAATCCCAGTGTACCAACCACCTTAAGGCCGCAAGACTGGGGTGTGGAAGAGGCCAAGAAGACGGAGATCCTAAAGAATCTTGTTCCCCTCATGCCTCCTACCAGGAGGTTTTTTCTGGAGCTCCTTGTTGGTCAGAAACCTCAATGAGGTTGAAGAATAGGGATAAATTAAGCCCCTCTGTGGACTGATTTCCAGAATCTTGTGATTCTCTATCTCTCTCTCACACACACACGCACACACACACACACACACACACACAACCAAAATACATCAACATTTTTCATTTTATTCACCTCTTAACATTATTTCGTTGTTACGTTCCCGCGTGGTGGTGCGTGCCTGTGTGTCTCTGTCTCTCCCTCTCTCTCTTTTTCTGACACATTCTCAGGTTCGCTCCACCTCGAGTCTGCTGGAGGGCTATCATTCGCTACCATTGTGTGACGTCACCTCCCCCGCAGCCAATCAAGCTTCCCGCCAGTGGTTAAAGGGACGCTGAAAGAACGCGACGATGCAACTTGTTTTCTGCCGCTCTGCTTTGGTGTTGTTTTGCTCGCCTGTTATTCTTTTTCTGTTGCCATCTCGTTTTTGAATATTAGTATGACACTTTCCCTTTACGTTCAGTTTTTCCTTTTTTGACCAGTGTTCTGAGAAGCTTTTGACAAGTGTTTTGAGAAGCTTTTGACAAGTGTTTTGAGAAGCTTTTGACAAGTGTTTTGAGAAGCTTTTGACAAGTGGAAAGAGGACAGTTAGATGTCACGTGACTTACATACTACATCACGTAGGAAACTCAATGTATATACACCCCAGGTAAGAATGTGAATGCCACCTCCTGTATGTTTTGTTTGTTAGTTAGAGTACTTTATTTAGGGCGCCCGGCGCTGAAGATTTGTTGTCTTTTCTTTTCTTTTGTTTACTAGTTAGATTAGAGGTTTAACAATAAGTTAGATTGAGTTTTGTTTTGTTATTTTCATTTCTTTGGCTTCACTAACTAAGTCCCCTTTTTCTTCTCGGGTTATTTATCTACTATTTTTTGACCTGTAGAGTTTTGTTTACTTTTCATTACCTATTCCCACTATTATTATTATCATTATTGCTATTATTCATCGTTTTGGATAATTGTTTCATTTCTGTATAATAAATTATCTTTTTTTCACATTTACTTGTACGTTTTTGTCTCTTGCCACCCCTTATCACCATGCCCTTTTGATCACAACTTCAATGTTACTCTTTGATGACTTTATGTCACAAGGGTTCGTAACAATGACTTTTTGTCAGTGGTGGCCAATTCCAACTCTAGGAAAGTGGAGGTGGTGGAGTTGAAGAATGAAAACATCAGGGCATGGATGGATGGCCATTCTGCAGCCAAGACTAAGAAAATGCCCAGGCTGGGTGAACTCAAAGTGGTGCAACTGCGACGTGGGTCAAGGTCCATGTTCGTGAAGAAATCTCATGGGGAGGAGGACTTCATAGAGCTGGACTTCCTGCAGAAGAAGTTCAATCCCAGTGTACCAACCACCTTAAGGCCGCAAGACTGGGGTGTGGAAGAGGCCAAGAAGACGGAGATCCTAAAGAATCTTGTTCCCCTCATGCCTCCTACCAGGAGGTTTTTTCTGGAGCTCCTTGTTGGTCAGAAACCTCAATGAGGTTGAAGAATAGGGATAAATTAAGCCCCTCTGTGGACTGATTTCCAGAATCTTGTGATTCTCTATCTCTCTCTCACACACACACGCACACACACACACACACACACACACACACACACACACACACACACACACACCAAAATACATCAACATTTTTCATTTTATTCACCTCTTAACATTATTTCGTTTAATTTTCTTGTTAATTTAATAAATTTCTTGAAATCAGTTTGTTGTTAGACACCCTTCTTTGTAAACTGTCTATATCAAGACAATCAATCCTAATCATATCAAACGTGTGAGCAAGAACTGTAGTCTGTACATGCATGGTACTAAATACATTTTCCATTCTGTCCAGGTAAATGTATTAATACAGAGTTTTTCATTAATTCTGGAAAACATACACACAATGTCATCAGATAGCATATTCCTATACATTTTGTCAGTAAAGGGTGAATGGTATTGAGAAAGGGCGTCTACATATTACTGGCATAGCCAAATCAAACCTTTCAAATGTAAGAAATATTTGTGGTTACTTTATTAACCTCTTAAAGTGTTATTTTACTTAAATTAAGTACAATGATAAAGGTTTAAAATGATCCAGTACATTTGTAGCCTTCTCATCATTTTTTATTTTGTAATATTCTATTGATGTAATATTAAGCCTTACTATACAGAACTCACTAAATGTTATTTTAAGGCTATCATTGTTATCATATAAATGTTTGTATAGAGTGATAAAAGTCAAAATGATCAATAAATTATAAATTACGGTATTTTTGCCTTTGTATGACCCATTACTGTTTTGCAGATAATGCAAAGGCAGAATACATTAACTTCCAAATAAGGGTCAAAGGTCAAGTTTGAGCTCAATTGTTTTTATGTAGATAAATATATTAATTATGACAACTACTTGGCAAATTTTCAGTGTCCTACCTGTCATACAATTGGCTGGACAACAAAACAACTTTAAAGTCATTTTTCTCAGTTTCACAATCTGGTGAGTTAAGGTCTTTTGCCTTTGAAGGGCAGTATAGACGAGCTAATGCCACCTTGCTTCAAGCTGACCTTTCCCAAAACACGCGTTGTGCTAGATTGTACTGAGATCCATATTCAAGCAGCAAGCTCAAAAGTTCTAAACACGATGACATACTCTCATTACAAAGGCACCACAACTTTGAAATCCCTGATCGGCATTACCCCCTTTGGGTCAGTTAGCTTTGTAAGCAACCTATACACAGGCTCCATCTCTGACAAGGAAATCACCAAAGAGTCAGGCATTCTAAAACGTAATGGCTGATAAGGGCTTTCTTATCAGAGATCTCCTTGCTGACATCAATGTCAGTCTTGTAACCCCGACATTCACAGGCCCAAGTGGACAATTCAGTAAAGATGAAATTACACACACCCAAGAGATTGCCCGCTTGAGGATACACATAGAGAGGGCTATCAGACGCATCAAAGAATATCACATTTTTGATGGTGTCCTACCCCTTTCACTCTGTGGTTCAGTCAACCAGATGTGGACTGTTTGTGCTCTTCTGACTAATTTTCAAGGACCTCTATTTTAAAGGAAGGTTTCACCCAATAATACAAACTTGCTGAAAATGTACTCACCCTCAGTGTAATTACATTTTACATTTACAGACAAAAATGTACATAAACGAGAATAGTCATATAAATGTTAGTTTGATTTATTGTTATGATTTGTACAGTAGATGGAAAATATACACTGGAACAAATTTATACAATCAAAAATGATATATTTTTGTACATATTAGTTTCATACTTTGGACTATAAACAGTGAAATTCATTTATAAATAAAATTATATTTTGGTACAATCAGTGGAATTCAGTTTTATTTAATGTAGAAATTATTTTTTCTTAAACTACATATATGTGATGCGATCTGGGAAAACCCACCGCATGGTAAAATTTGACATATTACAGGTTTTGATACCATATTAAAGCTGTTTTCAAGCCCTTTCCAAATCTGTTTTTATTTATTTTATCGTTTGTCTGTAACAAAAGTTATGGTCATCTGAAGTCGGCTGATCGCTATGATTTTCAGAAACGGAATTTTGAGAAAAACAGATTTAATTAACTGTCCGTCCTTCTAGCAGGACGACTGGCGCTCTTTTTTAAAAATTACATATTACATTACATATTTTAGTAATGAACATAGATTAGGTATCATTCGAAAACTTATGAACTCAAAATTCATCCTGTGAAAACCGTTTTGAAATTAGATGATTGAGGCGAGCAAGATCTTTTAAGCAAGCAGCTACTTCAGACTCCGATGTTCTGTTGTGCTCTGCTCCGCATCACACAATAACATTGGATAAAAATAAATTAATAAAAACTTGCGTGCCCTTGTAGTTTACACAGGACTGGCGGGACCTTTCTGGTGTGTGGTTTATTTTGATAGGTGAACTGTCTTTGTAGTGTTAAGAGAAGGAGAGCTGTGCGCGATTAAGTTTTTTTGCACCTCCGCCGTGCGTGCAGTTCTTAAAGGTCCCATGACATGGGGTTATTATATTATTTTATAATGTGTCCTGGGTTGCCCTTATAATGTTAGTATGTTTTTTTAGATAGAAAATAGTCATAATTTAGAAACAAAAGGCATTTTTCCTAGCCCAGTTTTAGCCTCTGATTTGAACGCTCTGTTTGAGACTTCAGTGTAACCGGCCACTGCTGGGTCAAAATCACCATAAAGTGCCTTTGAGACTTCACAATTTCCTAAATAAAAATCTGAGATTTTCCATTAACTTAATATGTGTTGTATTAAGGAGACCTTAGGCTGTTAGAAATGCATATTGGTCAAGCTCCATCACTTTTTATAAATTAACTGCAAGCTGACAATATACGGGCAAACCATAAAATATGTCCACCCTGTCATGGACAAATTCAAAGTAGAATAAATAAATTTTCATTGCTTAGGGATTATAAAATGTAGATCTACAGAAAGATAATGTGTCCCTTTCCCAACAAACCATTTTAGTTAATGGTAAAAGTTTTTTGATAATAATGAAATTACTGCCTAAATATGTATTGCCCAATAAAATATGGGCAATACATAAATATAATCCTTTTCTAATTAAAATCTAAAAACAAAAATATTTAGTCAAATTCTAAAACAATACTAACTGGCCATCGTTTGTTTATTAAGAAATCACACAAGGTTTTGTTAACTTGTTAAAATAATTTGTTTATTTTTATAAAAGTTGAAGATGACAGGGTGGACAACAAGATGACAGGGTGGAACTTGGCATGACAGGGTGGACAAATGCTTTAATGATTGAACTAGAAGAGTACAGGAACGTTAGTGAAACAACAGGAACAACAAATAACCCTTAAGCAATATAACGAAGGATTTCAGGAATTCATTTTCTGCATCACTCTAATTGATCTTCCACATACTTCCAAACAGAAGGATCAATCTGTAGAGAGCGCTTGTTCAGAGCTTGTGGTTCTGGCATTAGGCAAAGTATCTGCCAATCATGGTACCAGTTGATGTCCTCTCTGGGGCCTGGCCAAAAGAACTTGTTGGTGCCATTACGGTGCATACACTTAATTTTCGCACTGTGCCCTTCCACATCCATGATGACACCTGGGTAGCCTTCATTGTCATAATTGACAACGCACCACTCTCCGATGTGTTTTGACTCAATCATTTCCGGTCTCATTTGGATATCTTGTGTCTTTCCACATGTTTTGGCCTTATCAGATGAAAGTGGAATATCAGTGAGAGTGACCTCCTGAAGATTAAAGCAGGTGCAGTCCAAAACACCATCCTCCCTTTTACACAGGCATGAAATGTCTCTGTACATCATCTGTCCAGGTGTCAAACTGATTGCTTGATGGATTCTCATGGTTCCTTTTACAGCAGCAATTGCAGGTACCTACAAGTGAGATAAACAAATAAAATAATACAAGTGAGATAAACAAATAAAATTACTCTTAACCACAACATGTGCAAAAAAGCATCAGATCAGGGATTTGAATTTGATTGGCTCTTGTTCGCACCGTAGGAACTAGGAACTAAGGATTTAAGTTATAGGACATTATTTTGGGGGAACTAAATTAGCTCCTACTTCAGAGTAGGGTCTAAGCCAGCACTATAGGCCGCTGCGGAGTTCCTACTGCCGGTGTGAATGCAACCAGACAAATGTTCCAGGGGGAAATTAGTTCTCTAGGAACCACCCTGCTGGCTCATTCCTATGACTGAGTTTCTAGAGCTATGCGGTGCAAAAAACCCTTATGGAGTATGCTGGATTATGGACTGTAACTTTAACTGACTATTACCTCAGGCTTTGATTCAATATCCATCTCTGGGACAAAGAACAGCTCGACAGATGTGTTCAGGCTTCTCAATTTGTCATATCAGCTCTGTGCATCAGGGATGTCTCCTCCTTGGGCCACAATCCGGTCTGCTGACCTCTTGAGGGCCCCACCCACACCGTCTGGTGCACCCTTCCCATGGCTAGCCTCAAAAAAATTCCATGTTATTCCCTTGAAGCCATACTTGTAGGGTTCCGTTGAGAGAAAGAAGAAATTTCCCTTTTGTCGGTATTGCGTTGCTGGCCCGTCGCTAAAAAAGTGGATAATGCTGACTTGAGGGTGTCTTTCTCTCACTACCTTTAGAATTGGATGAAGGTGGGCCCAGATGGCTACAGGGTCATGTCTTCTGGAGGGTGATATGGAGCAGAAGGTGTGCGGCGCCGGTTCACCTGCTGTGTAGAGCACTCCAGTGTGCAGGCTGGCCTGTTGGTGTGAGCCTCCAAAATGCACAGACTGGATTTCCTCACTGTATTTGCATGTGTAATTTTTACTAAAGTCCACATGTATGAGGCACTCATTGTTCTTCAGGTTCCTCCTGAGCTCCCTGTAGACATCAAACTGCCATTTGATGTTAAAAACATGGCGTCTAAAATGGAAAAGCCTCTCTTGGAACTGGGTGTTTAGGTCTTCCTCTGTTGTTGTTATTTCTTTTTTTTACAGTTATTGTTGACGTTTTCTCATCCTTTGTGATCTTTTCTGTCATCCACTGAGATGAACAAATGTTATCTTGCCCAGGAGTTTTCAGCGTTGAGCGACAAGTGTGGAGGCACTTCTTGCACTCACCATAAGCACATGCCTTGGCTTTGGGGTTGCACATGGTTGCTTCAGACATCTCTTCAATGTTTCTTGAAGACAGCAATCCATGGTTCTGCAAGGCATTGGCCATAAATTGCAAGTTCTCATGCTTTTTGCACAGACATGTGTCACGGTCAGAGGAAGAGGGGGTTACCACCCAAAAAGGTTTGAGACGACAGAAGGAGGTGTATGATATCTGACCCAGGTTGTTAGAGACAAACTTTCTATGCAAATTCCTCATTGTGTCAGTAAGTAACCTCTTCTGCATCTTTGTCTTCAGCCGAGTGACTGTTTGTTTGCGGCCAGTCGTCATTCGGCTGAAATCATCTCTAAGAAAAAAGTTTGTAACTTTCTTTTTAATTTCAGTTCGACTGACACACTTCCTCCCACAGTAGGTTAGATCCACAGGGTACTTTGCTCTTTTCTTAGAGTAGCCAAAAGCTGTCTGGGCATACTTCTGGAGCTTGTATTTCTTCACTATATTTCCAGTGACCACTTTTGCAATCAGCTGCTTTTCTTTGTTTGTTTTTGCATTTTTGTATTTTCTTCTGATATCCTCAATCAGTGATGTATGGAAAAGAAGAGCTCTTTTGATGGGAGAATTCACTTTTTGATTATCCAACAATGCATTGACTTTTGCACGTGGCGAAATGAATGAACTTACTTTATTGGCCCTATGGAAACGCTTTTTATATTTCTCAGTTTTAGTTTTCTCCTTTCCAGCTTTGCCTCCCAATTGTTCAATCTTTTTGTTTAGTTTTCTCTTCAAATTCCTTAGAATCCGTTCCCCTTGACGCCGTTGCCTGAGACACAAAACATTTGTTATGATTTTTAGTATGATTTTTGTTCGTTTTCATTTATTTAATGGGAAAATAAACAGTTGATAATTGTCCTTCAAATAAATCTAAACTTTCTAATGATTCCTGTATCTAAACTTCCATGTTCTAACCTGGAGGGGCCTGGCTCAGGTTGATTTTCAGGAGCTTCCGGAATATTAGGAGAGTTGGGTGGTGTCTCTGACTGCAGCAAAGCACTAGCTCTGGCTCTGGCCCTGGCTTGCCTTTTTGCCTCCTTCCATTTATTTCTTTTTGCTGTTTTCTCTCTCTCACTTAGCTCATTAATACCCTTCTTCTTTCCAGTCTCTCTGTCTTTTTTCCATTTTCCCTTCTCTTTCTCAAGGTACTTTCTTCTTCTCTCTGGGTCAGCATCACGACATTCCCTATATCTCCTTGCTATCTCAGCTCCACTTAGACTCATTCCTGGTAAAAAAATATAATATTTCAAAACAATTCAAAACATTATCTTACAAATTTCCCTTTAATTGGTCCAGCTAAACTAGGCTTGTCTTATTCATTTACATTGTTAGGGCTATATTTTTAACCCCCTGGGGTCGGCAATCACGCCGGCGTGATTTGCACGTTTTTTTTCACATAGCAGCTGAATAAACTTAAAATACTCCGTCATATATGGTCATACAGACTTAATAAAAATTAAAAAAGAATCTGTGAGATGTCTACTTTTGTATGTGTCCACTTACAATCAAAACAAAACGTTGTGCTTTTGTAAAATAAAGAAATTAAACAGGGTGTGCTTTCTGCCTCTCTGTCTCGTGAACTTTTTTTTTCTTGAGCACGTCTCTAAACATTTAAAAAACTCAGCGAATACTTGTCACACATTTGTGAGCTCTATATATTTATAATCATTTAAGTTTGTAGTTTTAAATTATCTGATTCAAAACGAAAACAAATATTCTCTGTTTAAGTAATTTGTATAAAACCAACAAGATATTCAGTTTCTCTAACCCTTCCTCATTAGTTTTAATGTGACCACACCCACACGCGCAAAACATATAGACATGCAAATCGTCCATGTGTCGCGCGAACGCCCCCATTACCTCAACAACAAAGCGGCAAACTTTATCAGTCCTCTGCAGTCGTCGAGTTTGGAAGACATGCTGTGAGATTATAGGGTTTACATCTGAAGAAGAAGATCGCGATTTGAAGACAAGAACGATTTTAAGGTAAGAAATAATTCTGAATTATATTAGTTAGTGTTATTGTTGCATAAACTTCATATTGCCATTGAACTGTTGCACGATGCTTCAGTGAATGTTTCCTGCACGCGCTGTGAGAGTTTGAGTCATTCGCGCGACGTGCGTTTGAAAAGCAAAACGCACCATGATTTTACTCCAATCTCATTTCATAACGTCATATCGATTGTAAACATTTGAAGTAACATGATAATCAATATGTTTTTCTCTAGTGTAGTGTTACTGAAGTGTTCCTTTTTAACTATGCCTGCTATACTATTGTTCTTATTATTTGATTCAGCCCTGCAGGTATATGCCTACAAGGCACAACAAATGTATATATATATATTATATATATATATATTAGGGCTGTCAAAAGATTAATCGTGATTAATCACATCCAAAATAAAAGTTTGTGTTTACATAATATATGTGTGTATACTGTGTAGAATTATTATGTATAAATACACACACATTCATGTATATAATAAGGAATATTTGCATTTATATACTGTATATACATATATATAATTTATATTATATATAAATATTTTATATATAAATATAACCAATTTTTCTTAAATATATACATGATTGTGTGTGTTTTTATATATATAAATAATTCTACACAGTATACACACATATATTATGTAAACACAAACTTTTATTTTGGATGCGATTAATCACGATTAATCTTTTGACAGCCCTAATATATATATATATATATATATATATACATATATATATGTGTGTGTGTGTGTGTGTGTATGTATTTTGTAAATTTTAAAAAGGAATTTTCACCAGAAATCTAAAATGTATTCCCACAATCATGCAGCCCTGGTTTCTTCTTGATATCAGCATGTTCACAGCTTTTTTTATATTTATATATTTATTTTAGGTAGCTACCCGTCCTGCTGACTTCAACATGAGCATGAGGAGGTAAAGTGAAAAATCAAACACCTTGGAAATGACAGGTAGGCTATGCACTATGTTTCAGGAAAGGAAAGGTGTGTGACTGGTTAAGTCTCTGTCTTTAGTTCAGTGTGTTAAATAATGTGCTTTTTGCCATTTGTTGTGTATCTTTGGATTATGTTGTGTTGTAAATAAATTCAAACAATCAAAAAGCCGTTCTTTTTTAAATCTCCTCATTCTTTGTGCAAGGTAATGTAATGATAGTGCCTGAGAGCTCCTAATAGGGCCATTATGGGAGGGCCTTTGTCTTTTCTCAGGTGTGAAACACTCAATATTCATGGTAGTTTACGCCTCCTCGCATAAAGCTTTCTTACACAAAACATGTCATACAAATTTTAAATCAATATATTGTCTTATCTGAATGAGTATTCAGGATGATTTTCACATAGTTTTGGAGCAAATATTCTAGGCTACGTGATACAATTTTCAAAAGCCTTGCGAATAAATCATTAGTTTGTGTTTCATGACATTATTTCAGTGACTTTTTTTTTGGTCATTTTCACAAACCACGCATAAATGTTATTATCTCAAAACTACAAACTTTTACATACATGCTGCTGACATATTATTGTAGCAGAGTTTGTGCTGAATGCAGTGTAATAAGACCTTAGCCATGAAAATGTCACAAGTAACAGAAATAAGCACAAATGTTAGAGCATGTCAGAACACCTCCAGGACCCAGAAAACACCTCAGACCCCAGGGGGTTAAGTCAATTAAGTAAATGAAATCCATGTCAATCTTTTAATACATAGGAAAAAAGGTTTGTATATCATCAAGTTATCATCATCATCAAAACACCTGCTGATAGCGATATTGCCAAAAAAGTTCATGTCAAAAATAATGTCCTATAACTTAATATTGCCAAATTAATATTAATAATTAATATTAATCAAATTAATAATACTTAATATTTGCCAATAATTGCCAAAAAAGTTCATGTCTACTCATGTATAGAATCTACTGTTATAATAGATGTGTTATAACTGTGTTATAATATGTGAAAATAGATACAAATGTGGCAAAGACTGCACATGTCCTCCCTGTCATGAACCATGTCCACCCTGTCATGGAAGGCTTGGTGACAGGGTGGACAATGACAGGGTGGACATTTTTGGCTAAAGTTAGCATTTAATTAACACATGGTGTACATGCAGTTAGCAAAGTCATTCACTGTTGAAGCTGACTGTGCACTGTTTAAAATATATATTTTGAATTTCTGAAAAGTTTTTATATTAATTAATATTTCACAATGACAGGGTGGACATTTTAAGCTTGACAACACGCAACTACAAACACAATATGATGAAAATTAGGAAATATAAGTGTAGATACTTACTGTGTGTGCAGCAGATGTTTTAACCTCCACTGAAGAAAGACCAAATGGGGGAGGGGATGTCACTGAGAAAATCAGTTGGTTTCTTAAAGGGGCGTTAACCCCATAATGACAGGGTGGACGGCAATTTCAGGGACACATGCAAAATGCTTAATATTATTATGAAAATAAAATAGAAATAATCAAAATGACTTGTTTTATTAAATAACATGTTGAGGACAATAAGTACATTCAAAAAGTGTTTTAATTTTATGTCATTTAACCACTTTTTACACTCACTGAAGTTAGCTGAGCAGCATGTGGGACATTACAAAATCACATATATCCAATCAAAGAAAATGGTATAAAATCAGAAAAACACATTTCAAGAGACTTATAATTGTACTTGTATGTGTGTAAATGTTTGGCCACTTATAATAAAACCTCAGAATTTCATTATTTTGCATTATGTTCATGTTGACTGAGTGATACTGATGAGGACACCAAAGGCACTTTATAGTGATATTGACTCTGCTGTGATTGGCTGACATGCTTGCATATGAAATATTTATTGTGTGAAACTCTCTCGAAACTCTCTCTTATTGTGTGAAACTCTCTCGAATACTTTTACTACAGTTATTATACGTTTTTACTATTACAGCTATCGAGATTAACAAATCGTCAGAAGTTTTTAAGTATTTAGATCTATTCCCATCACATAAAATGTTGCCGTGATGAGCATTGCGCAAGCAGATGACAGTCTGTTGTTGATCGCGAGAATGAAGATCTTATCATTGCAACACAGTTTCTGCACTCTCTCTGCTTTCACCAATGCAAACACGATGATGTAAATACAGTAAGAGCTTCATGTGCAGTGTAACGTGCGTCATTGATTTCATAACGAGTTTGGCAAGTGTCCAGATAAACTCGATCGCGCTGTGTCCATGAGAAAATGAGCTAGGAAGTAGGAACGCGTGCGCGCGATTCCTACAAAGGTTGTTCTTTGATCGCTTTCTGTATATAATTTATTCACAATTTAAATACGATTATTTTCATCCTACTAAAAGAAACGATGTGAAGTTGATATTTTAGTCACTGGCTTGACTTACTGAGGCATAAACAGCAGTATTGAACGATTTGAGAGAAAGATTACCTGTCTGAACTTGAACAATTGCACATCAGAAAGTGTTGCTTGGTAACGTTAGCTCGATCGATTTATTTTCAGACGTTCGTCGAGGCCAGCTCTGTAGTGATCCAAGTTGAGGAAACAGTCGTCGGTGAAATGTATGCCGCAGACATGCAAAACTTTGGGGAGTTGTGTCGTCGCATTTCCAGAGAAAATTAAATTAATCCACTGGTTCTTGGTTGGATGAAGGAACTAAAAAAAGGCTTCGGTGTTCATTTGTACATCCAATTATTGAGCAATTATTATGCTTCGCTCGCTCAAAAGCCATGATATCTCCCGTGGACAAACTAAAATCGCGCGCACGTTCCTATTTCCTAGCTCATTTTCTCATGGACGGCAAATATTCTCTGGTCGGGCAAAGCAGAGAACGGGGAGGTAACATTTCCTCCGTATGACGTCATAAGGAGGAGATTCAAGATCAGCCCGATTGAGCTTCCACTTTCTCAAAAGCAGAGAAAGACAGCAAAAGCTCGATTTACACCGATTGAAATTTCTAGAAACTTGGGGACCATATACAGGCTAGGGGAACTCATATTAATGTTAAAAAACCTAAAAAAGTGAAAATTTCATGTCATGGGACCTTTAAAGAGATATATTCAGAGATGATAGACAAGATGTTATAGCAGTGGTTCTCAACCTTTTTTATCAGTGGGCCGCACTATGTCTAAGTTCAAGTTTCACGGGCCGCATATAATTTACATTTGACGTCACCAATGCAAACTAACCAGATATATTAAGGTATCTAAATGATTACAGTTAGATTTATTATTATTATTATTAGAGAGTATAATTCTACTTACCATTAATGGGACACCTGATGTTGTCGGGAGCAGACCAATTTGGTGAAATTTGGCTCAAAAGGAGTAACAGCACAATGAAGTTGCGACTGTAAGTTGCAGTCTGTAAGACGCGCACGGAAACGTGACTTGATGCAGAAAATGTGCGTTCGCAAATGTATGTCGACCCAAATATGGAAAGCACTTTTGAACTTAATAATCTGAGGTTTTGTCCAGAGATGTTTCGCCACATTTCTGTAACTGAGGATGACTGTTGCGCGGTATGGCTGTGTCCTCTTGCCTGAACGTCCATCAGTTCATCTTCGAGTGCGCGGCGGGACAAAAACCGAAAGTTGCAGCCAAGTCCTTGATTTTTTCCACAGGGAAAGTCAATGGCTCTCTGATGAAATGTCCTGCAGATTTTATTCTCTCAAAATCAGAAAAACGAGAGGTGAATTTTTCCTGCATTTGACTGACAGTTTTAACGAATCGTTCTTTCTGTTGTATGTCCAGTACACCCTCACACGTGTCATTCAGAAGTGGAAAGTGAGTTAAATCATCATCTTTGAGTTGTGCAGTGTACAGCCCTAGCTTCATTTTGAAACTCTCAACACAGCCCAACAGGTCATCAACATGTTTTTCGTCACCTTGAAGTTGTAAGTTCAGCTTGTTTAGGTGAGCTGTGACGTCTGAAAGAAAAGCAACGTTTGTTTTCCACTCATTGTCTCTCAAGACTGGAAATCTTTCTCCCTCGCTGATGTCATTAAGAAAGTTTACTATCTCGGGGAGTACAGCCAGAAAGCGATGCAAGACTTTCCCACAACTTAACCATCTCACTTCACTGTGCAGAATGAGGTCTCCGTAAGCACTGTCCAGTTCGCCCAACAACGTAATAAAGCGGCGGTGCATTAGAGGCCGCGCTCGAATGAAGTTGACCACCTTGACCACAGTGTTCATAACCTCCACAAAGTATCCATCAACTAACTTGCTGCATAGTGCTTGTTGATGCACAATACAGTGAGAAATGCATTCGCATTTCAGCTACGAGACCCTTGTGTTTTCCCGTCATTGAGGGCGCACCGTCAGTAGTGATGGAGACAATTGAGGATTCCGGTACGTTCATGTCTTTGCATGCTTCACTAAGTGCTCTATAAATGTCCTCGCCCCTTGTTCGTTCATGTAGCGATTTCAATGCCAAAAAATCTTCTGTTACCTCAAAAGTCTCTGAATTCACACATCTTACCCAAATGCAAAGCTGAGCAACATCTCCGATGTCTGTCGATTCATCCGCAGCCAAACTGAGTGCTGAAGCAGTGGCTAGCTTAGTTTTTAGTTGTTCTGTCAAATTCTCAGACATTTCAGAAATTCGACGAGTAACTGTGTTAACATTGCTGAGCTGTAAACTTTTTATCCTGCGAATTATCTCGCTCTTGTTGCTCAGATCATCAAACAGACATTGTGATTCCAGAAAACAGTTCTTAACTAGCTCTCCATCACTGATTGGTTTGCCGTGTTTGGCAAGGAGCCAGGAAATTTTGAACGTTGCTAATGTCACGGCCTGAGACACTTTTAAGCTAGCTCACATTGTATTCTGTTCAACAATGGCATTTTTTTCAAGACTAGATATCTTGAAAGCTCTTTCCTGAGATCCAGGTGGATATTTCGTGTCAAAAGTTGCATGGGTGGTATCGAAATGCCTTTTGAGATTGTAAGTTTTGCATACGCCCAGTATTTTATTACAGAGCAAGCAGAAAGGCTGTCCATCTCGCTCGTTGACAGCAAACTGATTCTTCCATTCTTCAAGCACTTTCCTACCATCACTGCTGATGCTACGACTCTTCTTGTTTGCAATTGTTTATCACTATTTTCCTCGCATCTTTTTTCTCCTCTAATAACAAATTTGTCCATTTTGAGTTTTAAATCTGCCAGAGCGCGCGCTTGTAATTGTGTGCGTTAACTGTGTAATTGTCAGTTCATAGTTGCGTCAGTACTGCGCATATCTGAAACCACATGATCAGCAAAATTATTTTACAAAAAAAAAAAATATTGTTCAAACTTTAATTGGTTCAATACATTAAAAAAAACAATAATGAAATATGAATTGTAAAACTATACGTTTTTTTTTTTTTTTTTTTTTTCTTACGTGGTCAGCATGGGCCGCATCAGCATTTGTGACGGGTCGCATGCGGCCCGCGGGCCGCGGGTTGAGAACCACTGTGTTATAGAATAATAATTTAATGAAAACCCAATTTTGACAAAAAACTGACATTGGATCTATTTTTAGACCTTACTGAAAACGTGCCAGCGCGACATCCGACGGGTTTTCCCAGATCGCATCACATATTTACTTATTTATATTTAAATATTTACATATCTAATGTGTGCACCGCATGTCTGTTAGGAGTAAAGCCCAATTTATACTTCTGCGTTGACCTCCCACCGTAGCTAGGTTGTAGGCTGTGTGTGGAGCGCGTACCCAGATGTGCACCTCTCAAAAATGTGTCAATTCTCTGTCCTCGTTGACGCACAATTACAAATGCAGAGGGAGCATGTGAAACCTGAGGGAGGGGTTCAAGTAGACCAATCACAGCACTTGCGTCCGCGTAGAATTGACACATTTTTGAGAGGTGCACATCAGGGTACGCCAACGGGTATGCGCTCCACACACAGCCTACAACCTTGCTACGGTGGGAGGTCGACGCAGAAGTATAAATTGGGCTTAAGTATGTGTGGTATTCCTGGGTTTATAAGCACAAGTTGGAAGTAGTTAAAAAAGAACAAGTCCAACTTAGTTTTTACGGACTCCCATTTCTCATCATCAAAATGAATGCGCTCCAGGTGGAATTCATTTCTGGATTTGACAAAGAAGTCACACCATCTCATCCCAGTGATTCCCATTTGTCCAATCATCTGATAATAATATTCATGGATGGTTTTGAGAGCAAGCAAACCATCTTCTCTAACGGTAAGGTACTTGCACTGTAGGACACTGTCTACATCAGGGCACTTGATTTCAAATAACCCCAGAGCACCAGTGCTGTCAACCACCTTCCGATCAGGAGATGCGCCTAAATGTGGGGCATGGGGATTTATGACAAAGCCACAAGGGTAAACACGATTACTGGTTACCTGCTCGTATTGTGCAGCTGCATCTGGCTCCAGTTCCAGCCCTCTCTTCATTGCCTGTGTCTGAACTGACCTTTTCTGTTTCTGCATACTAGTTGCAAGGCTGTTAATGTCTGCAACTCGTGAGACTATCCTCTTAAAATTGGATGAAGTCAAGCGCTGGGAACGAACACTGTGCCACATCTTACTGTTGCTCTGCCCAGTCGTTTCTTTCTCCAATGCCTCGGAATCAGAGAGGGTAACAGTCATACCATCGTAAAAAATGCTCTCCTTTTCACTGAGAGAAGTTGAAAAAGTGCATGGTTGTGGTGGTAGAGGAAAAGGTGGGTAGGGATCAGTGGAAGGGGAGGGCAACCCGATGACTTGGTATGTCAATGCTGATCCATGAGGCAGATGTCCGAATTCGGTTGCAACTTTGTCCACAGGGTATGTCTTTGATGCCTGCAGCAGTGTGTACATTTAGCTTTTGCTTCCAATTTTAGCAAGATTTTCATGAAGGTCATTTGCAAACTGATCACTTGGTAGAGGGGTTGAAATGGGACAATACATGTTAGGTATGACTCCATGACTAGATCTTTGATCAATTGTTTGAGGTGGATTAGCTGTTGGTGGCTTCAATTTTGATATTTTAACTGTGTTAATAGGTTTAGGGCAGGTGTCCGCAACCCAAAATGTTGAAAGAGCCATATTGGACCAAAAAAAATAATAATTGAATCTGTCTGGAGCCGCAAAAAATTAAAAGCCTTAAATTAGCCTTCATAATGAAGGCAACACATGCTGTAAGTGTCTATATTAGCTTAATTAGCCCCCTAGTATCAAAATGATAAGTAGGCTACAAATACATAATGAGCAAGCCGAACGTTGTTTCGAATCTGTCACTTTATTGTTTCCATGGTTACGCGTCATTGCTTGTCACGTGACACAGTTGCAACCACAACACAGCACTGAATGAATGATGATCTGCTTTTATGTAATTTTTCCTTTTTTATGAAAAATATTCACACATTTATTATCTATAGTATGAAACACTGATATTCCGATTGTCAAATGTGCATGTGGATGTGTTTTGTTGTATAAACACCTTTATAACGATCGCGTTAGTTGAGCTGTATGCGCAATGGGCGGCACCATGTTAGTTTGTGCCACTGTTCAGAGAATCGGATCTGTCGGATTTACAACACGTCAATTCATCCACTTCTCCTGAAATACATGAAAGTAAGTGGCTGGTGAACTGGGAGAAGAATAGGGTCAAATGTAAAGCTACTTACACAATGTGTATCTGATATGAATAAAACGTGTCGTCTTTTTTTTATTATAAAGGATTATTATTGCCGCTTCCATAGACATCAGTGTATATTTTACAGCATGAAATTCATTGTTTTTTTTCGTGATTCTTAAATGTCTTAAACCTAAAATAACCATTATGTGGTTGAAAACACTGAACAGTTGTGATATGACAACCACTGAGCACGTCCGTCTCTGGCTCAGCGCCAGCCAACGCGCCAAAGCACATTTGAATTTAGCAGTTGATCACGTAATGCACTGACCGCTCTAATCCCACCGGTGTGATCGTACGCTCCAGGGACCAGCCAAGACTGATCACACCGATGTGATCGTACGTGCAAAAGGGTTAAAACGAAAAAAATATTTTTTCCATTTTCATATTTTTGAAAAAGCTCCAGGGAGCCACTAGGGTGGCGCTTAAGAGCCGCAAGTTGCCGACCCCTGGTTTAGGGGCTAGACCCATAGAACGTGAAGGAATATGCCATGTCTGTGGCAGGGAGGTTTTACTAACGACCGGTGGAACGGACTTATATCCCAATTTGATGTAGTGTGCCAGGGTATACAGTAGACCAATTTGATGATTGCATTGACCCTGGCCAGCTTTGCAGTTGCATTTTGATTCTCCGATGACAAAGGAACCTTCAGATGGAAAATCTATCTGTAAAATAAGAAACAATATATATAAGTCAGTATTTATTCAAAATAATGAAAATATAAAGTTCCATCAAGCAGTTTTACTCTTCACCTTGAACTGGTACTGGTTGTAAGAAACAACAAGGTAAGTGGACAACAGTGTAATAATTGCAGACAAGTACAGTAATTGTTTTGTATTTTGAGTTGAACTGATAATACTACATGTTGGATATATGTATGTATGGATATATATTTGTATGTATAGTGTGTGCATAATTATTATGCAAGTCGATAATCTGAAAAAAAAAAATTCAATTTTTACTAATTTCATACCATATAAATTTTAATAAGCATAATATTATCAATCATAATCTTTTAGAAGTTATATGTAATTGTGTGCATAATATTCAGGAGTGCATAATTAAACAGGTTTTCTTTTACAGGTAAAATTAATTTAATAATGATTTTCAGTCCGAGGCTGAATTAAGGCCTTTTCCCCTTCCAGCAATCATTAACAATTATATCACTTCTAAATAATTAACGTTACATATAAAATTATTAGCATTTATTAAGATTTGTGTGGTTTGGAAAAATGTGCTTTGAAAAGAAAGATCAGAATATCAACTTAATTATGCACACTATCTATCTATCTATCTATCTATCTATCTATAGGTGTCAAATTGTCCAGTTCTCCAACAACCAGTCTCATTGCAAAAAAGGTGATTTATTCAGAAAGTAAAAAAAAGAAGTAGGAACGAACTTTAGCACTTGACCTAGCGCCTGAACTTGAACTTGTGTAACAGTTATAACTGTTACCTGCACCATGTAGGCCTATGGGGCATCGTTTTTTCGCATTGAGCGAAATGCCCTTGCCCTCACAACACAGCCTGACTCACTTTTCCTGACTGTAAACATGAAAAAAAATATTCGAAATGCATTATAACGTAAAATGTCATGCTGATGTTTACTAAAAATAAAATAACATGGGCAAACATAATGCATTTCGATTGTGTACTTACTTTTGACAATACAGCGTGACGTAAGTTGTTTGCACTACATAAATTATTATTAATTGTTAACCTTACCTTCAATATCAGTGATGTAACCCTCAATCCAGTTGCTGTATCCTTTTAACAAAACAGCTTGTGGGATTCGGCATCCATCCTCTGCCCATTTTTCCACATCAAATAGAGTAAATCGTGGTGAGCAGCTTCAGGTTTGTAGTCCAAGTCATTGTTGTTTATCTTTACTTCCGGGTTTCTTCCCACCGGAGCCTCGCTTTCGATTTCAAAATGGCGGCTGCGTGAAAACAGCGTATAAGGCCATGCACATTGTACACAAGATTTTCCTTGCCATAAAACTGTCCAAAGTGTTCTACAAAAGACACAAGCAAGGTTTTTGCAAAGTCACAGAAGATCACCCAGAGCTTTGGACATGCCAGTATAGATATGGCCACATAGAGCAACATGAAGTTGTTGTAAACTTTGGAGAGGCAAGAACATCAACTAATCCAACTGGCCCAGTATACAACAAAAATTGTCTATATTCAGTTGCCTTCCATCTATGCCTCTCTGCAACAGATCTGGGCTTTCTAGCAAATTCACTGGGAATGTGACATTTGTAAGACAAAAGTGTTTCTGTCAACTGTGTTACATTCATGGATGGCAAGCGACACCTAAGTTGACCACTGCTGCCTGCCCACATCTCTAGGAGCTTCCTTGTGACTCCAAGGCAAACAAGATACATATAATCATGCGGAAACATGGAAACCATTCCGATATCTGTCTCAGTAAGTGGGGAGATGTCTCTGTGATGTTCCTCATCTATCTGAAGTCTAAAACTCTCATCTGTTCTAGCAGGGCATTTGCTGTCTGGAAAAGTCATTCGATTGTCTAAATGAAACCCATGTGATGTGCACTTGTCACAACCTGCATATCCTGTGTGATACTTAATGGCTTTTATGTATGCTCATGCAGGGGCATCACACATTACTGTGGATTGCATACAACTTCATGTCTTAAATGGGCGAACTAACCCTTTAAGGCTAAAACATTCTGCCGATCCTCGGCATGAATCTAGGTCCGATTGCTCTGCAAGCACTCGGTTTTAACGCGGCCCGATTAAGGCTAAAACACTCGGCCGAGCGCTTGGTTATGATGCGGCCCGATTGCGGAACCCCGAGTGAGAGGACGTAAAGCTCCCCTCCAATCCCGTTCCTTGTTTGGGCTAATTTAAACTTTATTGATTTTTCATTTGTCAGCTTAATACTAAAATAGCTGAGAAGCCGTTATTTATGCAAGATAAACTGAAAATAAAACCACAAGGCAGACAGGTTTCATGTTTAATGCATTTTTTTATCGGACCACACTTCACTCTCCCCTCTGGTAATTTATGTAGGCTGCGTTCGAAACCGCATACTTCCCTACTATATAGTAGGGGAAAAGAGTAGGCGAGCGAAAAAGTATGTACGAATCATAAAAGAGTAGGCGAGAATTACCTGGGTGACGTACTAATTCCCGCGAGATTCGGACGTACGTATACTTATAGTGCGTTCGAATATGCCTACTTTCCTACTATATAGTAGGAGAAAACAGTACGTGAAGGAAGAAGTACGTTCGAAACATCAGTATTCATAGAAGAGTAGGCGAGGAGTTCCCGGATGACCTACTGCTTCAGCGCAGATTTTCGAGTGCAGTCCGATGGATACTCTTCTATCCCAGGAGGCCACGGGAGAGCATACGTCATAAAGAAGAAGAAGAGGATACGTCTAACGTTACTCGAACGAACATGACGGAAAGGATGAACGGGAGTGTTTTCAAATGTGAGTATTACAAACCAAAGCGCATGTGTTGAACTACTGTACAGTAAACAGTTGAAGATGTAAAGACGCCAAATAGTATAGTACATTTGTGTTTTTGCTGTAAAACACGTTTTATTATGTATAAGGGGAGCTCCAGTAAGGACATATGCGTCTCTCCAAAGTGGATTTGCATACATTTTAAACCATATGCATCTTAATTACAATAACTAAATGTCTATTTAATATCTGGCAATAAAATCTTCAATAAGAATTGCAGATGACTATAATAGATATGAAATAGACATCTGAATGATGTATGTGTACTATTATGTAGCAATATTAACTGTTGTCAACACTGTTAGCATTAGACGAATGTAAGTAATGTAAATACATTTACATAAAGTATCTAAACATAAGTAATCTATTTCATTTGTTCATTAGTACTGTTGAGGAATTGTGGAACATTTATGATGGATAAAAAGCTACTTATCAGCAACAACCTCAACATTTGAATGAAGTATGAACTCATAAATCTCAGAGATAACGTGACTCTTGTCTGGCTGTTACAGGGACGGATGAGCACACACGCCTGCTCATCCGGTGGAGAGTGGCTCATGAAGCCCTCTTCACCGGAAAGCGGAATGCTGCCATCAAAGGCTTTGAGTGAGTATACTACAGAAATAATAAAAAAGCGATTTAAAATTTGATTTGTAGTTTATTTCAATTATTGTAATTTCAAACAGAGATATTACAGCACTTTTTTATTCTTTATTTCTCTGCATTTGCTGCAGATCTTTTGTGGTGGAGCAGGACCTGCAAGGCAGTGTGACGGCGGCATTTGTAAAAAAAAAAAAAATGGGAAAACCTTAAACAAAAATACAAAGTAAGACAGTTTTGTTACTTCTAATACAGAAATTAAATGTTTAACATTGTGATGTTATAATGGCTTTTGTATCATGCTTGTGCTGTTTTGCAGGATCTGAAATGTCCGCAGACAGGGGTGAGCACTGAGGATGGAGAGCCCACAGCAGCATCCTGGAAGTGGTATGCTGCCATGGATGAGGCAATTGGGGACAAACCCTCCATCACTCCACCTGCCCTCGTTGCCTCATCTGGGCTGGATGTTGCTGTGGCCTCTTCATCCTCAGTGAGGCCAGAGCCTGCAAGAGCCAGGAAAAGGCCCAAAACTGTTGAGGACCTGATCCGGGAGATGGAGGAGAGAGAAGAGGAGAGAGAGCAGAAAGCAGCTGAGAGGGAGGAGAGACTATGGAGAGAAATGGAGGAGAAGGAGGACAGAAGAGAACGGGAGAGACAAGAGAGAGAGGAAAGACAAGAAAGAGAAGTAACAGAAAGAGAAGAGAGATGGCACCAGGAGGCAAGCGAGAAAGAGGAGAGGAGAGAAAAAGAAACCAAAGAAAGGGATGAAAGATTCCTTAATGTCCTGGAAATTCTTTCAAAAAAATAAATAATATTACAAAAACATCTTATGATCATTTATAGATTTGGGTTAATGTAAAGAATGAACAATTCTAAATAAAATATACACAAATTATACATATAAATATATATATATATATATATATACATATATATATATATACATGGTACTGTGCAAAAATCATAGACCACCACCAGCTTTGTTGTTTTAAAATTAAAATAAAAAATCTGTACAAAATGGCTTCTTTAGACAAACATCAGTAAGAAGAAATTGTCAAAGAAGACACTCTGTGAAGCTTATCACATTACTTCTCATCAGAAGTTTTCTTGGGCTTTCTAGTCCTTTTCCATTCCATTTAAGTTTATGAAAGCCAGGTTCCTTTTATTGCTCAAGTGTAAAGGTCACACTAAATTATTGCCATATATGCTCATTATACCATTGCTACATCATGTATTTGCTACAATGGTGGCTTAAGACTTTTGTACAATATTATGTATATAAAGCAAACAATTTCTAGGCATGCACAGTACATTATAGACTTCTAGACATTTGGTGATACTTTGAGATAATGATAACATTCATAAATTAAATATTTATGAAGTGATGGATAATTTGTGAATGTGGTGTATTGAAAAAAAACACACTTTAAAACAATAGTTGTATTGTTGTGTATTATGTGACTTCTAAATGCAAACAGAGCTCAAGCAGGGATATTCAAGGCAGGTCATGGCGAGTTCAGTTCCAACACACCTGTCTGTAATGTTCAAGTAGTCAGTTATTAATTGGTTTAAATAGATTCAGGTGTGTAGAATTAGGGGAGGAAAAGTTATTTAGGCCAATGGGCCTCCATGACCTCAGTTGCACTTGAGACTGTTTACACAAACTATCTTATTAGGTACCCTAAAGTGTTAGTGAACCCAAGCATATAATTCAGTCATGATTTATTCACCTTCATGTTTTTTTTTCTTTTTCCTGAACACAAAAGGTGATTTTGGTCAGGTTTGTACTGTTGGTTTAATACAATATCAGTCAATGGACTTTCAGAAGCAACATCAAATAATGCCAGGAAGCTCCTGAAAGTTGGGCTCCATTGACTGATACTGTATGAACAGAAACCAGCAGAACAAACTTGACAAAAATCCCCTTTTGTATTTAAATAAATAAAAAAGAGGGATCTAACAGCATGAACGCAAGTAAATAATGGCTGAATTTATTTGTTGAGGTGAATTAAACCTTTAACCCACCAAATAAGATAGAATTTATTGTAGTAAATGTATGTATGCATTTTCTATTATAGTAATACCTTGAAAAAATAAGCAGCTTTGAGCGTTTGTGCCTGGGACCATTTCAGAAAAGGCTTTACAAAAACCAGTTACATTTAGGCATTTTGCAGATGCTTTTATCCAAAGTGACTTGCATTTATTACAGGGACAACGACCCTGGATCCGCCTGGAGTAAAGAGCCTTTCTGATCGGCCAGCAATCTTCTGCTTACCAGTTTGGTGGTTTAGCCCACTACACCACAAAGGTAATAAAGCTCTAACAAAAATTTGCTTGTAATTGTAAACCTATGAAATTACATTTGGCAAGAAACGGAATGCTGACAACATGAATTGTAAAACATTTTAATGTTTTAAAGGTAGTCGTGCTCATGGAGAGCCGGCACAGGGATGTTTGGAGCAGACACCTTAGCAGCCAGATTGTCCGGCACATGTTCTCCCACTCTTGCTGCAAGGTTGTGGGCATCAGGGGGGCCGTCATCATTATGTCTTAACTTTGAGAGACTCTCTCCGCACTGCTCTCCAAACTAAAAATCATGGATTTGATCAACTGGTCTCTCAACGCAATTGACACCATCTTCTCGACGAGAAGCTTGGGTTCGGGGGAACCTGACTGCCCTGCCGGAACGTTCGCAGTTGGCTACACGATGGACGCGTGGGAGAGGTGGCGGGTCGTGTGTCTAGCGGCTCTTTCCGTGGAGGACGTTGAAGATATCTACCTATTCGGAACCATGATAACAGGTCTTTTGCTGACTGGATTAGGCATTGCCCTGGTTTATCAAGAAATTAAGAAAACGGTGACAGCTGTCCAAAGCCCCACAATGCTGCCCGGCATGATTGAAGCAGTGGGCAGAGCGGTCAGCACTCAGGCTGGGACTATTAACCGCATTATGGATAATATCAGGGAGGTGACCCGAAATCTGGATAACATCATGGAGAAGCTCACGGCTTTGCAAAAGCTGATGGACCAGAATGGACTAAGAGAGTAATCGTGCAAAGGAATGCGGCTACTCGCCCGAGACCAAATAATCCCAATCTTATCTGCTTTCGGCCCCCCCTCAACCAGCACTGGCCTCGGCCAAGGCCGCTGTTGGAACAACAACTCCCCCGGAAGAGCACTGCAGTGAGCCGCTCTTGCGTTCCTTCCCCCATCTCTCACGGACACCTGCTGATTGTTGACTCTGTTTGGGACCTAATCAAGGTTGTCTCCATGGCAACTTGCTGTGTTAACGCTATGACATCTTGCGGACTGAGGCACCGAGATTTGGATGCCAGGCGGAGCGAATCTCCAGGCCTACACACACACAAACTCTTACATATATACACAGATATGCAATCACCCCCCCCACCCCGAATCCCTCGCCTTCGTTGCTTTGTACCCCCCAGCCTGGCGGGCGGGTCTGTGACCAGCGCCGAGAATGGCTGCAGGACCGGATGGCTGCTTGCCTGTGCTGGGTCACCTCCATCCCCCCAATCCCCTTCCCTGTTGCAAGTCTTGTGGGTTCATGTACTGATTATGTGCTAATGTTGCTGAGGTGTTTTTTTCCTGTTCCCAGACTGTACTCCTCACAGGAGCACAGTCTGGGAGTTGCCTTTTTTTTTTTCCCTCGCCTATCCTCATGTCATGCTGTATTATTTTCCTCAATGCTCTGTCTTCCTGTCTTGTCTACCCCATTGTCATATTGTATGTATGTTTGTGCATGGACAGGTTGATGGCTAATTTCACTGGTACTTGTGACTAAGTGACAATAAAGGCTACTACTACTAATCATGGTCTTCCTCATCCTCTGGCTCAACGATGTCCCCATTGGCTAGAGCGAGATTGTGAAGCACAGCGCAGCACGCAACAACCTCAGGCACGAAGGCAGGGCTCACCTCCAAGGCCTTGAAGAAAATGCAGCGCCAGCGTGTCTTCAACATCCCAAAAGCTCTCTCCACGATGCTGCGGGCACGGGAGTGCTTGCTGTTGAAACGAGCCTGCACAGGGTTCTGCACAGGCTCTCTGTATGGGGTGATGAGGCAGATGGGTGCACTCAGGCAAGGATAGCCTCCATCCCCGAGGATGCACTTGCCTGCAGGAGGATAAAGGCCACCAGCATATACAGGGCTGTTCCTCAGCACCCTGGCATCGTGCACAGACCCAGGATATCCCACAAAGACATCAATGAATTTCCCCCGGTGATCAGTGATGGCCTGGAGTTGGACGGAGTGAAACAGCTTCCTGTCAAAGTAACAGTGGGAGTTATTTGCTGGAGGTTTAATTCGGATATGACAGCCGTCTATTGCACCAACTGCTCTACTGAGAGCTGGTGACCCAGACAGCTGTGCAAATCCTGCTCCCACTGCCTCCAGGTCATCTCCGGTCGGAAAGGAAATCACCCTCCTCAAAATGCCCATGATGGCCTTGCTCACTCTGTGCACAATGTCATGCACAGAGGTCTTTGGGATATCAAAGGTCTGTGACACCATCCTGTAGGATGCTGCATGGGCCAGCTAGTAGAGGAACACAAGCACCTCGATCTCCCGTTCCCATCCATGGTCAGATTCCAGTCTGACTGCAGCAATCAGGGACCTGATGGATGGCAGAGACAGGCGAAGGTGGGCACGGTGGTCAGCTGCTTCATCAAGATAAAGCCGCAGAATGAGAACAGCTCTGTTGAGATGGCAGTAGGATGTGCGGGTCACTGCCTGTAAATACATGATAGTTTGTTAGAACAAAAAGTTTAAATAAAAGGATGTTTCATGTGGTTTTGACTTGTATGCATTTATTTATTGTGATGATTTCTTTTATTAATTAATTTACTTGTTTTTATTCATGTTTCATATTGTTGACAGTAAATAAAATATACTAATTTCATTAATTCATGCATTAATCATTGCTTGAATGAAAATGTATGGATTCACATCAGCTGCATTTGACCAAAATATAATTTTCATTAAGAATAATATATAAGTGTTGGTCAGCATTTGTTATTCTTATTGTGCATAAGTCTTGGGGTGGACTAGTAATGCAATTCATTCTGGGGTAATCTTAATTTTTAAATAGTAATACTTACATTGTTCGAGTATAAAATCAACAGTTTTCTCCAAATGCGAGATCTTTGAGCAGCTGCCCGACGTCTCCTTTGAGCACATATTCGTCTAGTTAGTGCAGACATGCCAACCATTGCAGACGCTGATGAAAACCGTTCTGGTTACTGATGCAATCAGATGTTGGTGCACCTGTCGCTCATAACTTTTAAATAGTTGCGCTTGTGATAACGTCATAAGTCACATGAAAACGTCAACATGGCGGATGATGTCCGGATCGCATTCATACTTAACGAGATCTGGCAATAAAGTACCTACTCTTTTAGCGCTCGTTAAGTAAGTACTTATTTAAATTAAGTACCTACTCATTGAGTATGCGGTTTCGAACGCAGCCGTAGTGTAATTTATGGGCGCACACACACGCGCTCCCACACACACGCGCGCGCGCTCCCACACACACGGACGGGCGCGCGCGCGCTCCCACACGCGCTCCCACACACGCGCTCCCACACACGCACGCTCCCACACTCCTACACACACACGCGCTCCCACACACGCACGCACGCTCACACACACACGCTCCCACACACGCACACGCGCTCCCACACACACATACATGCTCCCGCACACACACGCACATGCTCGCTCCCACACACACACGCTCCCACACACACGCGCTCATTTTGAGTTTGGTTTATGTTGTCTGCCTGTTAGCCCTCTGGCTTCGGCCACCATCCCTATCAGAGGCTAGCTGTAGCCACCTGGTGATGAGGAGCTCCGTTTCCTTTTCTGTTGAATTTTTGGTCCGGGCATTCCGGCGGACTGCATCTTAGAAAAACACAAGATAGAAGGAGGCAGCATGACCATGTGATGTTACTCAGCAAGCACCAAAACTTAATTTGGATGCAGGACTCTCCTCTACGCTTACATTTCTTTTTAATTTAAAAAGTTTAGGAGCACAGTCAAAAATTTAGGAGCACCTTCTCATCAATGACAAATTAACCTTCCCATTATAAGGTGATTTATATTTCACTATAAAATGACCGGCTGGCGCATTTTTTTAAAGCTTATTAAATGTCTTCTTTTATGTCAAATTCATAAATTGAGTTAGAATAATAAGACACATTTTAGGAACAGTATAGTCAGATTGTCAGTCTTCCTGATTTTAAGTCCCTTAATATATCACTTCACAATTAATCTCTTATTTACATAGTGGCTGTACTTTGTTATAATGAGAGAATTTGCGAGCTTGCTTACCGCTCAAAACTCGGGTGACACAGGTCGGGGCGGGCCAAGCCAGACTGCACCCGCCCCTGAAACCCGGGAAGAGCGGGCCAAGACAGACTGCACCCGCCCCTGAAACCCGGGAACCACCTTGAGGAACGTGTCAAGGACCAGACAGACAAGGAAATGAAAGAATAACAGTTTCTTTATTAAGTTAAAAACAGTAAATTGGAAAAGTCCTAATTAAAATCTTCTTTCTTGCCGCCAGAGAAAGTTCGGTGGTCTTCTGGACCTTGGAGGGGGGACCAATCGTGGCGGGCCTGCGGCTCGTTGAAGGGGGATCAGGGGGAATACTCGCACCGTCTAGGTAGGTCACTGGGTAAGTACTCTTTACAGGACTCAAGAGGGGGTCGTGGTTATACGGACCCCATTCAGGCCAGAACCAGGTGTGTATTCAAGGGACGGTTGCCTCAGACTCGGACGGGACGCGGGTGAACCGGTGAACGAGCGGACCGGGCCAGGAGAGGAAACAGGTAAGTATACCCCGGTAGATGTCTTCTACACCGGACAAGATTGCGGCCTGGGGCACTGGAACAATACAGCCAGGTTTAACTGTTCAACAGTATATGGAACATTCAGCTGAACTACCTTCTTTCTTTCTGAACAGGGCAGAGGCTTTCAATAAGGGGCGTGTGGAGACCACCAGGCGAGGAGGACAGTTTGAGCGAAACGATCCACTTTGGCTGTGCACTGGAACAATACAGCAAGGTTTAACTGTTCGACAGTATATGAAACGTTCAGCTGAACTACCTTCTTTCTTCTGAACAGGGCAGAGGCGTTCAATGAGGGGCGTGTGGAGACCACCAGGCGGGGAGGACACTTCGAGCGAAACGATCCACTTTGGCTGTGCACTGGAACAATACAGCAAGGTTTAACTGTTCGACAGTATATGAAACATTCAGCTGAACTACCTTCTTTCTTTCTGAACAGGGCAGAGGCGTTCAATGAGGGGCGTGTGGAGACCACCAGGCGGGGAGGACACTTCGAGCGAAACGATCCACTTTGGCTGTGCACTGGAACAATACAGCAAGGTTTAACTGTTCGACAGTATATGAAACGTTCAGCTGAACTACCTTCTTTCTTCTGAACAGGGCAGAGGCGTTCAATGAGGGGCGTGTGGAGACCACCAGGCGGGGAGGACACTTCGAGCGAAACGATCCACTTTGGCTGTGCACTGGAACAATACAGCAAGGTTTAACTGTTCGACAGTATATGAAACATTCAGCTGAACTACCTTCTTTCTTCTGAACAGGGCAGAGGCGTTCAATGAGGGGCGTGTGGAGACCACCAGGCGGGGAGGACACTTCGAGCGAAACGCTCCACTTGGGCTGGGCACTGTAACAATACAGCAAGGTTTAACTGTTCAACAGTATATAAAACATTCCACATTAACGGAGCCGGGTTGTCTCGAAGTAGTACAGATGGTACTCAACCAGAATGCCTATTATTCATTTATTATATATAATTTATTATATATAATAAACAGACAGCTAAAATAACTTAGGCCTAGGCTACTCCGTAGTTTTTTAGTCATACAGATCAGAGTAGGGTAGCCTACATCGTTCAAAACTGTACACTTTTATTCATATTAGGCTAACGACAAAAGTTTATCTGTCATCTCTGTCTCCGGGAACTGCGCGTCACAAAAATTAACCGAAAGCCACTTTCCTCCGCTCAGTCACGATAAGAAATCGACTATGTCTAAAGCCTTTAAATGTCTAAATATTTAATAAATGTTATCTGATTAGGTAATCCGTATGAAACCGAGAGGTGCAGAGGATCTACTCAAACTAGCTATTATGTGAGCGCTTCCCAATGAAGAACGGACAAGGGTTAAAATCTCGCTATAATTAAATGTAGTCTAGGCTAAATCGCCCTGAATTAAATTGTAAAAACAGATCAGATAATTTATTTGTCGAAATATTGCGATATTGTTTCATTTAAGTTCATAATTATTATATAAATGTTATTTAGTTTAGCAGCAGCACGAAGCACTGTGGTTCGAGATTTATATATAAAAAATAATAATAATTCACAAATCGCGCACCCTGGTTGTAAGGATCCAAAGATCCCCGTGGAATTTAACATTGAGTTGAACATTGTATTCATGACAACAAATGAACATGCGTTTGAACAAATGAACATGCGTTTGAACAAATGAACATGCGTTTTTATTTAGGTTTGCTGGCCCAAACCGAGACGTTTATTTCTTCAATTATTGAAATAATTAAATGTTTAGTAATAAACTTTTATGACAGAAATATTAGCCTACATAGCCTAAATAATTAAATTATTTCATTATCAACACTTTACTAGCCTAATGCTATGTCTAGAATTAAGTGTGAATTGCGACTTCTCTTTGTTTTAAGTCGGTCTTAAACTCCTGTGGGGGGTTGGGGGTTCAGGAGGTGTTAAATGTTCTGTCTTTCATATGGAGAGTGAGTCTGATGACCAGGCAAAGGCAAAATACTTTTAAAGATAAATCTCTCGATGTGTCCAAATGTAGGCCCTTAAATTATAAATATTGTAGTTTTATGTATTGTATTTAAAGGGGTTTCACACACACTTTCAGTTGAAGTGTTCAATCCATTTGTTTCAACTAGTTTTTTCAACTAGTCAATAATCTGGCATTATCTAAACATGAACTATCGGCGAAACGCTTTCTTGACGAATGCGAGTGAGCAGCAGATGCAGAGAGCTTTTATTCTCGATCCACCTCGTTTTATTGTACGGTGAATTCAACAAGGCATTCTGTGTCTTTGAAGCAACAAAGGCTAAATCATTTGTTAGTTTTTTTTTCGTGATTTGTATGGATGACACAGCGACATACAGTATTATCAGCTGTAGCCTATGATGGGTCGAGAGACCCGGCGCGCGCAGTGCAGGGAGACTAAATAAACTAAAATAAAAGAGATCCAGCGCGAGAGAGAAGCTAAGAAAAACGCATGATCTTAATTTATGTTGCTTTGAACTATTTTCGTTTTGTAGACTAGCCTAATGTTTTAATTGTTTATTTAGCTGCAATTTCTTTGGCAATACAGATTTAAAATGTCACAAGAATAAGATTATGTTTCTTACTTAGAAAATAAACTCTAACTCGATGCAACCCTGTTTTAAATAAATAAACTGCTCCCGACACTTTATTTAAATCTTGAAATGGATCTGTTTTTAAAAATTTCTTCCTTTGCTATTGCGGGTATCAATGTCAGTCATCTCAATTTCGTGAATGATTCACAAAACAATAATTTAGCAGATTAAAGATAGCTTCATCATTTTCATTTTCTGACGCGATCGGCTGATAATCTTCCTTCATCAGTTTTCTCGTCTGTACAGCGGCTCTACTCGAATGTTGCAAATTTATGTTGTAATGTGCCATTGATAATTAAACAAAACGCTTGACTTCAATAAACAGTTACCTATCTAAGCATCAAGAATGGTAAAACATTTAACGCTGTCAGCAAAGGCTATGAGATTCGATCTCGGGTCGCTGAAGTTCCGTGAAGCTCATGCTGTTGCGTTGTCCACAGAGTTGTCATCAGACCGCTGTTAACATCACGTCTTATGCTCTTCTAAAGCCTCATTGGTGTAGCCTAATATTTTTCTATTGCAATGTTTTGTGTTGAAATGTTTTCATTATTTATTAAATGTATTACATTTAATTTCAGTCTTGTGATTATGAATTCGTTTAACTACATGTTTCACTTGAATTGATCTGCTAGACTAGTAGGCCTACCACATTTCAATCACTCTCAATGAGCCGCGGCGGCAGATTACGCAATAGAGAGAATAAACTGACACTTTTCAAAGTCTGCGATTGTAGCGCCTCTTAGCGGTAAAAGGCAGCAAATACACACCCGCTGGAACGGCGGCGGTAAAAGTCGTATTCTGGTTGAGTACCATCTGTAAATTGGGCGCTTGTTGTATCAGAAGCCCTTCCTCGGAGGCAGTGGGTGAAAGACTGCAGGGGGAGAGTGCACAGCAGACTACTATTACTTCTCCACACAACAACTTCACTCCATGACACCAACCGTGTGAATCGTCACTTCAGGCACTGCATCTCCACTCGCACACCATGCATTCGGGCCAGCACTCACCCACCGGTCTTTCTCCCACCCGATCAAATCTCGCCTTTTGCAAGGGCTCAACTTCTCCCCGGAGAAAGCAGAAGACGGGTGCAGCTATTGTCACATTCGGCAAAGGGGAGGACAGAAGTTGGAGACAGATCAACAATTCACTCGGTGTACTAGTTCACTCGTGCCACACACTTTCCAAACTCTCAACATCACACATCACACAAAAAAAACACAATCTCTCTCCACGCTCTTCAGTGCAAACAAATACGCAATGGTGCATTTGCAAAATCGGTTTGGCCAGTATGCTGTTAATAGTTTTAACTGAGGGTACACCCATAGAACCTGATCGGATCAGTCGCACTGGTGCTCCTAAATACTTTTTCACTGTCGCACGCAGTAAAAAAACAAAACAAAAAACATGGTTGCACTGTAGAGCCCTGGGGATGTCACCACAGTGCATTTAATACAGCACTGACACTCACCCAGAACCACACTTTTCAAAATGAGCCCTTTGATTGCAGGCTTTCTGCTATTATTTTTTTAAACCAACGGTTGGGTTTGTCCATATTTGACCCAACATGCGTTGAAACAAGTATTTTTTAATTGTTAATTATTAATATTTACAATTTAATATAAATGTTAATTTGTTTATGAAGAATACTGAATTAGAATTATTCATATCCATTGTAATTTACAAACTACATGCGTTCTTGATCGCGTCTGCAGTGTGTGACGCGGCCACGGGTGATTTTATTTTATTTTTTTGGGGGGGGGGGTGGGGTGAAGAAGCAACAAATCTTGTGGTTTGACGGTTAACCGACAACCACTCTACTCTCCTACTCTCCAATACACCGGTTAACCGCCAAACCGCAAGATTTGTTGCTTCTTCACCACGGCAAGAAAAAATACCATACCGTTACACCCCTAGTATAGTCTGTATAGTCAATACACCACTGACACTCACCCAGAACCACACTTTTCAAAATGAGCCCTTTGAATGCAGGATTTCGGTTGGCCCCACTCCAATTAATCAGTCTCGCCAGCGAAGTGTTCATTGCTCTTTTCAGGACCCGCCCCACGGTGTCTTTAAGAGTCATGCCTCCGACCATTCCAAGGAGAACAGTCTGAAACAAAAGACATGTACCTCATTAGTTATTTAAGGAATATAGTATGAGTGGGAGTGGGGACTGACACTTAGGAATGATCTGATTAATGTATAACTTAATTCACCAGATTCTTCTTCTCCTCTGGATTCTTTAATGTCTCCTCCAAACATTGTAGCTCCTCAATAGTTGAAAGTGGGAGCCCAAAATGTGTTGGGTCTGGCGTGAAGTCTGGAACTGCTTGACTGCAGGAGATTTTTTGGAGCTGCACCAGGATGAGCAACTGCTGCTCTCTGATAGAATCAAGCTGGATAAGGATCTCCTTGACAATTGCTGAAAGACAAGAAAAAGCAGGCATAGCAGATTAGTAGCAAAATATTGTACGTAGATATGTCAGAGTAAACCGAGAGAGATCACTTTGTAGAATTCCTACCTGTAGGCACAGCCTCCCGAGAAGACCTGTTTTGGGTGTCATGTACTTGTGGGGTGTTCTTAAATTTTTTTTTGAATCTCATCACACATATACCAAAGTGAATTTTTCTCTCCATGAGCTATAGAATAGCTTTCTTGCCCTTCTTACTTGATATCCAGTTTGGCCTGATGACTGACTTCTGCCAGCTGCTGCATGGGTTGGGGTGTCAGTAGGAGGTGTAGCCCTCAGGCTGTTGGTAGTGGAGACTGAAGACTACAGTGGTGGACTAGCCGCTGTAATGTTGGCTGAAAGGGGAGAAGCCCACGGACCTACTGCCGAGCTGTTTGCATCAGAAGGGGGATCAACTGTGGTCACTGAAATATGGCCTGGGGACCAAAAGGCTTGACCAGCTGGCTGACTCCCTTCACCTAGAACTGTCACAAAGGTACAATTGGCCGTTATGTTAGTTTCACCCAGATGCTTAATAAAAGATTAATGGAAACCACTGTTACAACTTCAACAGGCCTACCACTAAGAGATGGGATGCAGGGGGCTGGTGCAAGTGGAGTGTAAGATTTATTTTTGGTTGGGGCACGAGGTGCAGCAGTACTCCCCTGCTCCTCTTCCTCCTCTTCACTGCTACTTACTATTCTTTTACAGCCTCTAACATTGATTACATTGGGATGTCAGTTTGTCATTAGAGTGAATAATAAATTATATTTATAAATTCTAAAGTTGGTTTTGTCAGGAGTGGATTGTAAGGCCCTTTAACTTGCGGCCTAATTGTTTGCCCAAGTGTATTGTAACTTTTGACGCGGCCATTAAAGGAAATTATGGACCACACTCCTACCTATTCTTTCTCTTCATGTACTCTGGCCTGTTATCCTCATCTTCAGTATCTAGATCAGAGGTTTTTGTTGCCTCTAGCAGCTTTGCACAGGCAATCTCATACACGTCTGTCAACACAAATGCAGATTAGGTCTAAATGGAAGGGCTCCTTATGTTACTTGTGCAGTAAGGTTTCAATTCAGTAAGTGTGGAATTGTGGAATTTGAGAATGAAGCATTACTATACCATGTGAATACATCACACGGACTTTGAAACGAGTCCAGTCAGCACCTGGCATCACCCCATCTTTAGTTGCCCTACGCAGCTTGGCAAGAGATACAAAAGGGGGCCAGAAACTTTCGCCTCCTTTCAGCCAATTAGAGTGGACAACTTCAACCTCCTTTGAATTGACAAACTCCACGATATGATACATTCTATAAAGAAGAAACGTCATATTACGTAACCTACTTATTCACAAAACTTCCAAAGACTTACAAGTCAAAACACATTGTAGGCACGAAAAGAAGAGAAGAATGCACTATACACACACAAAATGATTTACTAATATTTGTAGAATGGGTTCACCTCTATAATCTGAGAAACTCGAGCTCCTATCTACGAAAAAACACCAACTAATTCCTACCTAGTCTTCAAAGGTGTACCGGGCTCGGGGCGGCATTAAACGCTAAACTCTGTGACGATCAGTTAAACTGAAAGTCCGAAAGCGTACCCCCTACAGAGAGTTAAATCTCCACCCAGGATAACCCTTAAAAACAAAAAAGGCAAAATAATAAACAAAACAACAAATAGTGTTTCCGTCGGAAGGATTGTATACACAACCCAGCTGGATACACTCTGACTAACTGGAGTTCTCTCATTCATAAAGCTAAACATTCACAAAAATAATCACAAACTCACCAACATTCTTACACCAAAGGATCACGGACGGACACTTAAGCAAACAGGAGAGGAGCCCTGATTTTTTGTTGGACTTGATACATTTACTTTTGTTGGACTGAATACATTTAATGCTGAATATTGTTCAAATAATAGGGTCAAAGTATACTGTATTCAAGTTTCAAATATTTGTAAACAACCAGCTGCAGTCTGAAGTTTTAGTTTGTTTGTGTTTGGGGTTCAGCACACCTTTTGGTATAAGTCAGCTGGATCTGTGAGATTAATGTTAAAAGGTTTTTTTAAATGTTTACATTTAAAACTTGTTCAATATTTCAGTGTTGTGTAAGGAAAAAAGCTAATGCTTTTAAAGGAATGTATTTTCTATTGGGTGAATATGAATAGTGCAGCTTTGGGTGACCTAATGGGGATATGACAAGCAGAGGAGTGTGCACACGCATATAGAAGGTGAGATGTTTCCTGCAGTGATCATCAATCAACTTAACCTCATTAGGTCACACACCAATAACAATGATAAAACAACTCAGATGACAGGCTGTGATTTTTTTTGGAGGTGCTGAATATAGATATCTATACTGCTGTATGTGTCTATTGGTCTATATAGCCTACATTCAGCATGACCAACTTCTTGGTTGACAACAGGCAGTGCAGACAACTGTAGGAAAACACTTCCCATCATCCACCTTCTATACACACACAGAGAAATACTTGTGGAGTCTGCTTGGAATACCCCCTCATAGTGTAAGCTCACACACAACCCTTCTACTTATCTAAGACTCATTATGTTACCCACACCCTGAAGTTTGGTACCGAAAAAAGTATTGATTACAAGTTTGAGATGATTGCATGATTGAAGTGTTTAAGTATAGCTTGTATTGGCTTAACATTGGTTTTAATAAAAAAAAGTGTTTTGTACTCAAATTTGTGTTTTTTATAATGAATTGTTTAGTTAAAACGAGACATTCTTTTAGATCATCTTAACTTGATACCCTAATTCAAAGGACATTACTTAATTGAAATTACTAAGTTGAACCCACTAATGGAGATAAGTGAACAGAATGCTCATTAATGAGTTCACTTTATTTTGAACTTGCATAGCAGAGTTGAAACAACAATAATTGTATAGTCATGTTGACTCGCAGAAGGCAATTCACAGCTTAACAAGACTCAAAATAATGAGTTAAAACAATTCATTAATCCATTTTGTTTTTACTTTGAGGCAGCTGCTTAACTTATGATTTTAAGTAGAACCAAGTAGATATTTTTTTACAGTGTAGAACACGGTGCTCTCTGTGTCTTTGTGTGTGAGTTCGCGTGTGTGTGTTAGTGTGTGTGTCAGTGTGTTCTTGGTCTGCGTCTTAAATAGCTTACAGTCAGGAAAGCCTTCAGTCCTCCAGTACCGGCGCCTCTTCTTGAATACTAACAGCGGTCTCTTGGAAAGACAGAAAACCTTGGCTTACTGATCACACTACCCAGACAGGGTAGGTTTGCAGTCGGTCACCAATTTTCTCCATTCCCTTCAATCTTTGGTCACTTTCCTCAGTTTATTTGCTGTAGCTGGTACGTCCTTGTTAATGAGCTCACTGATGTATTTGATGGTACAGTTTATGTGGTCTTCCTCAGCCTCTTTTGCCATGCCGTTCTTGCGGTGCATACAAAACATATTTGTTTATTAAGTCGTTCTTGCTTCTTCTGAGGCAGTGGCCTACAAATCTAAACTGCCTTTGTTGCACTCGGAGGACGAGTTTGTCGCGGTCAACTTGCTTGTAGATGTCTTCGTTCCTGATTTTATCTACACGTTTTAATGCCGAGCATTATTCTGTAGCAGTTGGTACATAAACTATTGAGCTGATCTTTGATCTTACTGTTGATTATCCAACTCTCGCAGCCGTAGAGAAGGATTGAGATGCATGCGACTTCAAATATGTTGATCTTAAGTTCGATTGGAAGGGTCTTTGCCTGAAATCGTTTTTCATCTTTCATCTGCCTTTTCGTGCTCTGACGTCTAACTCTGTAGAGGCTATTTGAGAGCCAAGATATCCTGGTCCACTCGATGTTCTGACAATTTAGCTGTAAATACTGGTGGGTGTGGATTGCCCATGTCTAGGCCAGCATGTTGTTTGTTACTTAATACTTTTGTCTTGCCTATGTTGACTTCTAGGCCTACTCTCCTGGCCCACTTGGCTGTTGTTGTGAGTTGTTGCTGCAACCTTTCCAGGGTGTTTTCGAATAGAGCGATGTCATCGGCGAAGTCCAGGTCGAATAGTGAGACATTAAGTTGCCTAGTTGACTCTCTTAGACATGTTACGATACCGCTGAATTGGGTAGTGTCAGCATGTTCCTCCTCTGCTTTTGTTAGTACATAGTCTAGAACGATGATGAACAGGAAAGGAGCTAGTGCGTCGCCTTGTAGGACACCAGTTGAAATGTCGAATTGGTCTGACAGCTTTATATATTAGTATACCCTACTAATATAAACTCAGAAATCATATCTGGAACATCAAACTATATGCGCTGTGGACCTGTGCAGTACACTGTGTCTGCTTGAGTTTAGGGACCTGATGCATTTTACTATAGAGGGGACACTTACCTTCACTATACGATGATGTGGGATGGGCTGGAGGAGTTAAACGAGGGGTGGGAGGGTGGGCTGGAGGAGTTAAACGAGGGGTGGGAGGGTGGGCTGGAGGAGTTAAACGAGGGGTGGGAGGGTGGGCTGGAGGAGTTAAACGAGGGGTGGGAGGGTGGGCTGGAGGAGTTAAACGAGGGGTGGGAGGGTGGGCCAACTTTCTTCTGACTGTCATGGCCATTTAAAAAACAAGGATTAAAAAAAAAAAAAAATTAAACACAAAGAGTACAAATTCTTATCAGGCATAATTACAAGTACTGTATGAGCGTGTAATTAATTTTCTAATGGACATATGGAAACTGAAACTTAAGGTCAAAATAGTTATCCCACTTGCCAGCTCTGATGTTGTTTCCAGCCATAGGATGGAGGGGAGGGGTAGGAGTTTTTTTTTGGAAGGTTTGTTGTGCGTTTTACTCTTCTTCTGATTTGCCTGTGATGTTTGTGGTGCATTTTGGGTGTCTGATGAAGGGCACGATGCAGGGGGTGATGGTGGTGATTGTAGGGACGCAAATGGTTTTTCTGACGCGTGCTTAGCCTTGCATTAAATAAATCCATTGCCCATTCCTTGAAATTAAATTTGGATATGCCAAATCCATTTATTGTCCATGGGCATTGCAAATAACATATAAAACGAAAAAATAAATACTGCAAACTTTTACCTATTACTAACTAACCAAAATAGAACAAACTGTTGAGCATGGGCACAGTTTGCACATTACAAAACTCAACACAGCACGGTCAAAAAGTTTGTTTGACCTTTCATATGCGCACCTGAAACTCATCATTACCTGGCTTAAGTATACTCAAAATACTCATACGCCCTCTAGTGACTCAAAAAATATATTTCAACATAATGGCTCCAACAGTGATGGTGATCTAAGTCGCGATGGTCTGTAAATGAAAAGCTTTTACAAAGATTAGTTTTCATATTGATCACATAGAACAGAGAGAAATATGACATGGGTGACATACTCTACAGAGTAGGGGTCCTCAACTCTGGACCACGAGGTCCACTTTCCTGCAGAGTTTAGCTCCGACCCTAATCAAAACACAATCAAGCTCTTAATGATTAATACAACGTTACAGGTACACAACAAAATCCCCAATGTTAAATCAACATTGCTCAAGTACTTGTCCTAATCTATAGAGTGTTAAAGTTAATGAGATTAATTATATGATTAATTAAGTGATGTTTGAGCATTAGTGATGAACACCTGCTGTTAACAAGCAGAATCACCTCCTCACTCCTCGATCCTCGCCTCCTCACGGTGCAATTAGAGAATTGAGATGTCCTTCAAGATGGCTGAGCTCGATCGGTTTCCGGGTCATAGGATGGAGGAGGCGAGGAGACGAGGAGGTGAGGAGGCTTCCAGACGAGCTATGAGCGAGGATACACAGGTGTATCCTATGCGGAAGTGTTTTTATTGACTTAACGTGACGCACGTGTAAATTCTCCTCCCCCTTCACATCGGTCACAATCATTTTATAGCTACCGGTATATAATTTTATTGGAGTTTATATAAACCACACGTCACACATTTTCAACAGGGTATCTTGCTTTATTATTATTTATTATGAATTTCTCAAATAACCAAACTTCAACAACATAAGGGCAGATCTTTTGAGCATTGCTGATGACGCTGTAAAGTGACGCTGTAAAGTGATCAAGTATTCCAATGTATAAAAAAGCTTTCATTCACTCCGTCCTCATTTCCTTTCCTTGCAGTCTTTCCTCGTATCCTCCAGGGGGTGGAGCTTAGACGCGAGGAAAGGAAACGAGGATGCACAAATAAGAATTGAGAAGCACCCAAGAACTACAACTGACTTCAACCACACCCTTCGATGAAATCAAATGAAGAAAACATTAAATCTGTGAAGATATCAGCAGAGGAGGAATAAACAACTCCACAAACAGCATTACCAGCTTCACTTATTACTAACCAGATTGACTTTATTTTTGTCACAAGTCTACGGAATTGATTGTTGAGAGTTAATGATGTTTAAGTGATCAAAAAAATTATGCTACCATTATGGTGGTCAATGTTTGCTTTAGTTGGTCTCGTGACCCATTGAATTTTCAAAGCAAGCTTCTTTAAGCATTTGCAATAGTGTTTCATGATATACACTTGAGCTTTGCTGAACAAAAGGTTTAAAGGGCACCTATTATGGAATTTTGAAATTTACCTTTCATGTAGTGTGTAACATAGATCTAAGTGAACAAAAACATCCTGCAAAGTTTGAAATATGAAAGTTGCACCGTATATAAAGTTAATGTCTTTCAAAAGTTAAGAGTCGATTCGGAGTCATTTTTATGAATCGTTGGAAGACCAAAGCTTTTCTCTGACTAGATGACGTCAACTTGTCAAGTTATTTGAATATGATATGCCCACTTATTGCGCTCCAAGGCCAGGGAAAATATCTTGGCGACGAGAAAGCCAACTTTTTTCATCTACCCAAGGAGGAGCATTTGAAGACTAAGTGGCTACAATTCATATAACTATACCACAGAAGTATAGTCCGAGCCTTGTGCTTTGTTCGCACCATTTGAAGACGATTGGTTTTTAAATGCAATCAAACTTGGATTCGCGAGCCGATTGATATTGAAGGAAGGTTCATTTCTAAGTGTATTTGCATCAGCTTCCTCCTCCGTATCACAACCGGTAAGTTGTATTAATAATTGTTGCATTTATGTTTTATGTAGCATGCTTAATAATTATTATGTTTGTTGAGTAAGCACCGTTTAGCTTCTAGGTCTTCAATGACAATTGTATTGAGATATGTGAAGTGTTTGTCATTGTTTTCGGAGTTGTCTTAAAGAATAGAATAATACCTCGTAGTAACGTAACTGCATTTTTTTTTATAAAAATGTTGTGTTTATGCATCGGGCTAATGCAAACAAAGACTGATTGTGCTTTTACAATATGAACTCTGGGCTATGCTCGCTAACATAACATTAAATTCTTTATCTTATTTTTAGTTTTTTACTACAAACTACAAAGCAGTGGACTATAATCATTATTATAACACGATTTAATTGATAAAAGCATCATTGTACTCCGTGTTAAACAATAAGTATTATCTCTGTAAACACTGCTGGGTCATCTGACCAATCAACGCAGATTAGCGTCGCGCAAAGGAGGGGTTTGGAAAAATGAGTCGTTGAACGAATAATTTGAGAGTCGGTGAGCAAATCAGGTAAAAATAAATACATATTATACGAAAACAAAAGTGTTTTTTGACATTGCATGCACGTAAAACTGTTGTTGGGGACTCCCTAAAGAACATTAGGAACATTTTAAATGTCATAATAGGTGCCCTTTAAAATACAATATATGCTTTTATGCTTGGAAGACTTTTAAATGTAACTCATAAAGAGATATTTGTTAAAGGTGAATTATCACGAAATTACATTATATACGTTGTTGCAGAAAACAAATCTATCATAGATTTAGAGTGATGGGTCAACAGCCCAACTAAAGCAAACACTGATCTCTATAAGGGTGGCATTATATTTATACCAATAAAACATCAACATTTAAACCTCTGTTAATTCTCAAAAATAACTTATGTAGAAGCATGGCAGAAATCAAATTAATCTGGTTAGTAATAAGTGAAGCTGGTAATGCTGTTTGTGGAGTTGTTAACATCAGGTGTTCATCACTAATGCTCAATCATCTCTTAATTAATCACTTAATTATCTAATTAACTTTAACACTTTTAAAAGTCTGTAGAATGGGACAATAAGTACTTGAGCAATGTTGATTTAACATTGGGGATTTTGTTGTGTACCTGTAACGTTGTAGTAATCATTAAGAGCTTGATTAGCTTGTTCAGGTGTGTTTGATTAGGGTTGGAGCTAAACTCTGCAGGAGAGTGGATCTCGCGGTCCAGAGTTGAGGACCCCTGCTCTACAGTATGTGTGATTACAAAGAGGATGATCAAAAAGTCAAACAACATATGATGCTCACTTTCTCCGCTGGCGAACTACTGGCAGCTCCTCTTTGTCTGTATTCAGATCAGAGGTGTGGCAGGACAGGCCCCGCCTCTTACTGAGACTTTCAAAGCAGTCTGTAGGCAATGTTTAGTACTGTATGTTACCAATTAATTCTATATCACAACATCAACATAGAAAGTACAATGAGTAACATCAGAACATCTTAACCCCCCCACCCTTACTTGTCTCGTAGTATATTATAGTACAGTCATTACCCAATGTTGAGAATTATGTTATTATGAATATCTAAGACAAATCATCAAACTCCAAGAATGTGCCAGGCAGTTAAAAAAAAAAAATCTTAGGATGCCAATAATCAAGACAAGCAAACAGGGGAAAGTTATTACATACGTGTGTATCGATATATTATGTGCAAAATAACTTTAACTAGTTTAATTAAAGATAGTGTTTCCCATTTAGGGCTGGGCGATAAAACGATAACGATATCTATCAATGATACAACTTTATCAATAACGATTGAAAAATGTCAGATATAGTCCTCAAAAGTCGTCAATTGGGAATTTACATAATTAAAAGAAGTCTTTAAGAAGTCTTAGTTGTCTTTGAGGTTAATTAAAACACATACTTACTGTACAAAGGCAAAGACACTGTGTAAAATGGCTCTGAAAAGAGCCTTTGGGGTGTATGTAGCTCCTGTTGAGAAAAAGAAGAAACATGAAAAGGAGTCAAATATATTGCAAATGCCTTTGTGAATGAATATGCACTCAGTTTTAATTTATCTTTATTGACTAAAACAGTATGTTAAGAACATGGCAAATCAGAAGTGTAGGATGACTTCTAGATTGATCACTTACAAAAATCAGATGAAAATCGATCACTGAAAAAACAGAAAAGACAATTATTCTGTTTTGTTTAAATTACAAAGGTTAATAAAGGTTCTATTTTATGAATAGGTGTGTGTCCAAAAAAACCCACTTACTATCACTTTACTACTTCATAACCACTTCTTTGTCTAACTGTCTACAGTGGCTTGTACTAAACTGAGCTCTTTGATTGACAGGTATACTTTTAACGTTAACATAGAAAAGCACAACAAAAGAGCTGCCTTTAATTTTAAGCATGTCACTTAGGGTGCATCCAAAATCGCGTACTATGTGAGTAGGTACTACATTTAAATTAGAACGTACTTCGCAACCATTAAAAAAGTACGTTCTATATAGTATGAATACGGGTAGTATGAATGGACGCCATGTTGGAGATTTTACGTGACATACGCTGTCATAACAGCGCGAAAATTTAAAGAGCCCATTCCACTGACAGCACCAACTTCGAGCAATGTTTTAATTCTGTTTTCCGCTTTCATCAGCGTTTTTACCTCATTCGAGCTCACAATTCAGAGGCGGCGTCGGTCAACTACTTGCAGATCACGCCTTCGTCGAGAGCTTTTGCAGAATTTCTCAAATGACGTAAGTATCTTAATTTGTTTAGCTAAAAAAATTTACCTAAAAAAACAAAAAAAAAAACACTTACTTGTGAAAAATGACAGATGTTTTTTTTTTTTTTGTCAAGGAAAAAGTAATTTATTTGCTTGTGATATTATTACTGTTATATTACCATAAACATGATTGAATCAATAGAGATGCATGTATGTGTTTGTATCTCTATTGATTCATTCATTGATGGTAACTTAATAGCAACTACAGATACTATGTACGCGGCAGGATTTTAAACACGGTCCTGAGCCGTTGCTGGGCACCGTGGACAGACGCCGAATGGCGCCGCCGGTGTGTACACTCAGAGAATAATGTGTTCGAATTCGCTTCTCGTCCGGTGTGTGACCGTTTTCATCACCAATTATCATAGTAGAACAGCTTTCTCAAGCAGTTTGTGATGCATTTTGGAAACAGGAGATGAGCCCCTGGTTAAATGTGCCACCTGGCTTGAGAAACCCTTTCTCAAAGACTTTCTTTTAGTTATTATTGGGTAGCACACATATTCTGAATGCCTTCGGCAGAATTCAAATGAGCCCTCATTGCTTGTTGGGGAGCATTGACACATATTTGCATGCCACTTGGTCTTGTCAGCCTGTCAAATCACTATGGACATCAGTCACAAGCAGCCTGTCTACCATTTTGGACTGTGGAATCCCACTCACCCCTATACTTTGTCTTCTAGGAGACATCACTTCTACTCTCATTCCACAGAAGCTGAAATACCCAGTACTTGTCTCCCTAACTATTGCTAAAAAAATTATCTTTTTAAATTGGAAATCTAGACACTCTTGTCATATAACTCATTGGAACAACCTAATTTCAGAATATATTCGCACAGAAGAGCTTTTATCTCAAAAGAACAATAATACGTCAGCCTTCAAAGATATCTGGGAGCCCTTCATAACTTTTCTTCAAACTCTGTAATAACTGCCCTATTTACAGTCTCTACAACGTTGATACTCAGCACCTGTTTCCCCCTTTCTTCTTCCCCTAGATCAGTATGCTAATTTATACAACTCCCCTCTCCCTCCCCTACCCTCCTCTTCCCCCTCTTTTTTTTCTCTCTCTCTCTCTCTTCTCATCATATCGCACTCATCTCCAACCACACACATACACACACACATTCCATCAACCATTTGCTCTCTCGGTAGATCTGATCGAGACAATAATATTATGTTTATATGTTTGTCTATAGGTATGTATTTCTCTGTCCTTTGTTACTTATTTATTTACATTTCCATTTATTTGCATATTTGTCTGTTCTTATTCATTTATTTACTCGTCTGTATATTGTTGTTGGTCTGTCTTGTGTTAGAAGATAACTGCTTATCTTCTTGTTTGTTAATGTTTATCGGTTTATTGTTTTTACATGTCCATCATTTTGCCCACCCTTCCATGTTCATCCTTTTTCAGGCTAATTTGTGTCATTTCCCCTCAGTTTTTGTTTGATTATACACTTTTACCTTACATTGTTTGGACTATCAAACTATTAAGGGGTGGATGTGGTTTGTCTGGAGTGATTATTGTTGGTATGTTTTATATGATTCGATTATATATACACACACATATACATTTATATATATACACACACATATGCATCATACATACGAAATAGATCATATACATACATACATACATACATACATATTATATATAAATAAGCCAACACAGGAAACAAGTATCTTGTTGATTCAAATTGTTTTTTAAAATAACACTATATACACATTTACAGATTGTGAGCCCTACGGACTACTGCCACCTGAATGCTGCTGTGCCAATTCTTCGGATGCATTTTGAAGATGGAGCTGACCTGCGCCCCAACCTCCGACTTTCACGGCAGTCCATCCAGTCCCTGATTGCTGCAGTGAAGCCTGAATGCGACCATGGGTGGGAAAAGGACATCGAGGTGCTGGTGTTCCTTTACTGGCTGGCCCATGCAGCATCATACCGGGTAGTGTCACATGCCTTCGACATCCCGAAGTCCACTGTGCACGACATTGTGCACAGAATGAGCAAGGTGGTCATCTGCATTTTAAGGCAGCTCATCACTTTCCCCAGTGCAGATGACCTGGAGGCTGTGGGAGCAGGTTTTGCCCAGCTGGCAGGGTCTCCAGCTGTCAGTGTTGTAGCTGGTGCAATAGATGGCTGTCACATACGCATCAAACCACCAGCAAGTGACGGCCAGTGCTACTTCAACCGGAAGCTGTTCAATTCTATCTAGCTGCAGGCCATCATTGACCACAAGGAGAAGTTCATCGACATTTTTGTTGGGTATCCTGGGTCGGTGCACGATGCCAGGTTGCTAAAGAACAGCCCTGTGTACACTGGCCGCCTGTTTCCACCTGCAGGAAAGTGCATTCTTGGAGATGGTGGGTATCCTTGCCTGAGTGCGCCCATCTGCCTCATGACCCCATACAGTGAGTCTGTGCAGAATGCTGTACATGCTCGCTATAACAGGAAGCATTCCCGTGCACGGAGTATCGTCGAGAGGGTATTCGGGATGCTGAAAACTCGCTGGCGTTCCATTTTTTTTAAGGCCCTGGAAGTCAGCCCTGCTTTTGTGCCAGATGTTGTCGCATGCTGCATGGTGCTCCACAACCTCGGTCTTCTCAATGGGGACATTGTTGATCCTGAAGTTGCGGAGGATGATGATGGCCCACCTGAACCCCCGCAACACAGAAGCCAGCGCAGGAGAGCACGTGCGGGACAATCTCGCTGCAGCGGTGTCTGCACCAGGCAACTGTGTGCCTGCTCTTCATGAGCACGATTACCTGTAAGACTTTTTAACAGGTTGGTTTCATTCTCTAATCAGTTCTTGTTCTCAGATTGACATTGTTCCATCAGTTCTTGTTCTCAGATTGACATTGTTCCATCAGTTCTTGTTCTCAGATTGACATTGTTCCATCAATTCTTGTTCTCAGATTGACATTGTTCCAGCTTGTCTATGTTAGTTATTATGTAAATAGTTAGGTGTGTGTGTGCTGTGATGCGTACAGTGCAGTAGTAGTAGTTAGAGAGGTGCATGGCTATCTGTGTGCATCCACCTGGATCTTACAGCTCACTGCTGCTGGACAAAGCCTCTCCAGACTCAATGACAAGTGTGATTTTGTATACCAAATCTTTGAAATTCTAGCTACATATCACATATTTGACCTTAATGTTTTACAAATGATTTACTTCAAGTGGAAATCCAAAAAGTATCCAAGGCTTAAAGTCCTCATCTTGTACACATTCTTTGAAAGAAACATACATTGAATTATTTTAAAGTGATGCCCTACAAATGAGATTGCTAGTATCAAAGTCGGTCAGGGTATATTCTGGCAAACCGTTTGCCAATCACGTTTCGCAATCGGCAAAGCAGATCATAGCACACGCCGTTTACCAACACACGATGGATAACTCTCAAAGCAAAACGTTCCTGCCTGTTTTCCCAGCACATCACTATCAATACACATAGAAAGCAAGAGACTCGAGACGTAAGAGGCGGGGCAATCGTTTAAAATGTAAAAGTTTGTTTAAATGCAACATTTAGCCTACTGTAAGCATAATTAAAGTCGTGCGCATTTGCGTCCATTTTTCCTTTTTATCCAAAAAATTGTTGTATTTTTAAACACTATTGAATTCCAAACTTTAAATTAAAACAAAATACAATATTAGATAGAAAATAAAATATTGATTTTTGCTCATTAAAGGGATACTCTACCGTTTTTTCACATTAAACTGTTATTCCCTTAACTAAGACGAGTTGATACATACCTCTCTCGTCTCAGTGCGTGCACTTAATCGCTCTGGCGCACCGCGACACTTTGATAGCACAGTTCATTCAATAGGGGCCAAGTAGAGAAGCTACCAAACACCTCCACGGTTTCCCTATTTAAATACAGTTACTCGAGTAGTGTAATTCGACCTAGGACGGTGACACAAAACAAAACGTTGCGCTTTTCTAAGCGTGTAAAATGGATAACTATATTGTATGGCGGAATACCATAGCAAGTGCTTGGGAGCACTTCCACTTGGCGCAGTAATATCTTCACTCGTGAAAAATCCTCTCACTGGCCCCCGCTCCCTCTCCCAGAAGATATTACTCCGCCAAGTCGAAGTGCTCCCAAGCACTTGCTATGGTATTCCGCCATACAATATAGTTATCCATTTTAGGGAACAAAGAGTGCTTTCAGTATTTAAGAGTAGTCTGAATGTTTTCCATTCAAGAGCTGTGATTAATTGATTATTCTTTCTCAGTTTAGATAAGATAAGCTGCTTCACACTTATGCACAGATCTCTTTTGAAATATAAGATGTGGTTTGTCCTGTCTGTTTAATACCTTAAGACATAACTGACTGTTTACATTCATTTCGCGACATAAACGCATTTTGAGATGCCAGAACATTTAACCACGTAGACAGAGTCGCTCACAGCCGCATGTGAGAGCGCTCTTCACAAAGCGGCCGTGAGTATTTTAAATTGAAAGCAGCTTCTGTCGATGGTTTTCATATTTTTATTTTTAATATATAAGCCAACTGCATTCCAAAAGACATATGATGCCTTTATAGAACATTTGTAAGGAAAATACCGGCGGGCGGGACCGCGCACTACTAGAGTAACATCAAGCGCGCGTATTTCACAGCGAGTGCCACATGATCTTCTGGTCAGTGCAATGAAGCCCGCGAATGTCCAATTCGCTTCAACTTTGCATCTATGTAAAATGAATAATAGTTTTATGTTTTCGTTATTTTTTTGCCATTTCATTGCTAACATCAGCTCAGGTTCAGGTTCCCAGACGAATGCAAGCTAATCTTAGTAACTTTTATCAGTGCTATCGTTATTCTGTATATTGTACGACATCACTAGCGTAAGGCAAAGTGTACATTGTAGGCTATATAATTTTCTCCGTGAGCAGAGATCAGTTGATGTGACGGAGGTGCGAGGGAGAGGTAGAGGTAGAGGGAAAGGAAAAAATAAAAACAGGGCCGGTGCCAGTGAATTGCGGAGACGCGAAAGGCGAAGCTTGAATTAATGGGTATGTCCCTCTTTGGCTAATGTACTTTCAAGATGGAGGGGCAACATGGCGACCGACATTCGAACCCCTCACCCGTATGTATTTTTTAATGGCATATTATACACTCACGAGAATACTTTATTACTTGAACGAAGTTATACAATAATGAGCACATATATTTTTTGAAAGAACTAAGTGTTTTTAGCTAAGAATAAACTAAAAAAGTTACACAGTGTAGCTTTAATGTTTTCTGTGCTTACTTTTCTACAATTATGTATAATTTCATAGGTATGTGATACCATTATGAGCCATGCCAAGGAGAGGTTTTCTTTCACCAATCATCTCATCAGTGCCACTCTGTTGCAAGGAGACTTGTTCCCACAACACAGCAGAAAGTTCCCAGATTCAGCACTAGGAACCACAGTGGAAGCCTATCCCATGTTGGACAAAGCCAGACTTAAAACAGAACTGTCCCTGATCTATGAAAATGAGGACTTCCAGGGTTGCAGTGGTGCACTGGCTCTCTTTCAGGTTGTAATGGAAAATAACCTTCAAGACACATTCACTGAAACTGTAAGTCTTCTCAAGATCCTCATCACCACACCAATGACAACAGCAGAATCAGAGAGGTGCTTCTCTACTTTAAAGAGGATCAAAACGTTCCTTAGGAACACTATAGCACAAGATCGCCTCAACGCTCTGGCTATGCTCTCTATAGAGAAGAAACTCACACGGGACATTCCAGATTTCAACACAAGGGTCATTGAGAGATTTGCCACTCAGAAAGATAGACGAGCAAAGTTCCTGTACAAATAAACAGTTCTCCATGCCCTTCACTCACTCACCCCCCCCCCCGCATTCACTCCTGTCTGCCTCGCTGTGACTCTGCTGCTGCTGTGAGTTTGTTTGCTGCGTCTAAGCCTCGTATTAGCTTTGTATTTCTTTCTGTTTTGAACCATCATTTATTATCATTTCTAGTTGTTTATACTACTAAATACAGCTTACCCAACATCTCAGATTAACCTGACATTGCTAGCTTCCGTTATTGTCAGCACAACACGCTAACTCGCTAGCCTTTTAAACGCACCACCCGTGCGCTCAGTTATTTATTTTTCTCTCTCGCGCCCGCGCCTTTGAGTTCATAAAAGCCCAGGTGAGTAAGAATCAGTCAACAAACACGGTGAGTAATGTCTTCTCCTGTTATTGTCACCTGCACTTCATGTCACATGTTTACCATAGCCTTCTCTGTCGGCAATATAGGATTTATATGTGATAAATGCAAGGATACACTCAGGCTGACGGAGAAGATTTCAGAACTAGAGACACGCATCCAAACTTTAATCGAGAATAGTAAGAAGAGTGCTGGCTAATGCTAAACGTAAATTCTCTAAGATTATTATTCACGTCGGCACTAATGATGTTTGACTCCGCCAGTCGGAGATCACCAAAATTAATATTAAAGAGGTGTGTGAACTTGCAAGTACGATGTCAAGCACTGTAATTTGCTCTGGCCCCCTTCCTGTTCGCAGGAGTGATGAGATAGTTAGTAGATTGTGTTCACTCAATGGCTGGCTGTCTGGGTGGTGTCCACGAAATAATATAGAATTCATAGACAATTGGAAAAGTTTTTGGGGCAAACCTGACAATGTTGAAAAGAAATGGTATTCATCCCTCCTGGGATGGTGCTGCTCTTCTCTCTAGTAATTTGGCTCGTAGTCTTAGAGATAAAACATGACAATCTGGGCCTCAGGTCAGGAAGCAGACAGACTGGGCTTAACTGACCGTCTGCTAGTGGCCTCACGTCACCAAGGTCAGATAAATCCTATCACATAGAGACTCTTTCACCTAGATATCATCATATAGAGACTGTCTGTTCCCCGAACTTGGAAATCCCTAAAACTTTCAAACCCATCTAAGGTTAAAAATTTAATTGATCTTCAACAAATAAAAAACAGATATAATACAAATGAGCAAATGATAAAGCTTGGGTTGCTGAATATTCGATCTCTTACTTCAAAAGCGCTAATAGTTAATGATATGATTTCAGATTATAACCTAGATGTGCTGTGTTTGACAGAAACCTGGCTAAAACCAAACGATTACATTGCTTTAAATGAGTCAACCCCACAAGATTACGGTTATAAACATGAACCTCGTCTGCTCTTTTTGAGGAGAATTGGGTTGTAGCTCGTTGTCTAGGTTACTGTGATTGTAAATAGGTGTCGTTTGTGTTTTAACAACGTTTAGCTCAAGAATATTGATCCGGGAAGTTCGAATAGCCTATGTGAATATATTGCCAACTTCACTGAACTCCTTGAGTTAGCCTAAGCACTGACTGCATTTCTTTATATTTGAGTCCAAGTTCAAACACTATGAAACGCTCCATTAACGTACGGAGCTCTGAAACACTGCCAGCGGGACATTACACAGGAAGTGTCTGTCCGAGCTCACAACAGGTTTTGCGTGGGAACGCAAATTTCTTTGCGAGGGAACCAAGCGGCAACCTCCCTGTCTCTCTCTTGAAACCAACACGGAAGTGAATTAAACGGCAATTCATCGACTTGAGGCTTGAGGCTGGCTTGAGGCTGGCTGCAGAAGGGAGTCAAATCTGTATCTCCCCCATGTTAAAATGCGCCAACTTTACAGCAGAACAAAACATGTTTACAGCCTGGTTCTCTCTGTGGCTTTGGTCTATAAAGCTAACTTTGCCCTTCATAACAACTGTGAGGGGGGTGCATTTTTTTATAACTCGCCCGTGTAGTTGATTAATATTTAAAGTTCTGCAAAATTAAGGGTGTGTCCACTTTTGAGTGACAGCCGTATTCCCGCTGATGTAAATGCTAGCCGGTTAGCAGTCACTTCACTTCAGCAAATTCCAGCTGCTGAATTTGCCATCTCTGCCGTGTTTGTGCTTTTATTCGGGATTATTTCATATAATTTAATACACCCATTACCTCGCCCACGGCTTTAGATTCCGCCGTTTTTCGTCGAGTGTCGTTCGAGAGAACAGCCAGCACTGTATTCCAGTTGTTCTCCTCTGTGAACATAGACTAATGGATGTGATGTCTGACAATTTCGTTGCTTTTTGGAGTTTTCAGATTTAAAAACGTCTATAGATATAAAGGCTACACTCGTTCTGCGGTGCCGTTGCTCTGGGACAGATTATAACATGCTTATGTACCGTCAGATGAAATCCTGCAGGTGTGTTTCTCCGTCCATGCAATAAATGCACATCCTTGAATGAGCGCGTATTTCTAGCGCATTTACTTGAACTTCACAGGTAATATATATATTTTTTGACCCATTTGAGAATTGAGATGCGGCCAAAATCAGAATTTAAAATGGACTGAATAATAAAGCTCTCTACGAACTTGACGAGCGATGCCGCGCTGACAGACCATAGACTGTAATAAAGAGTGACTGACATGTATGCACATAATCACGGTCACACACACTCTCAGAGTAGCCTAATATTGTAAAGTTACTGCATAATACATTTTCAACAAGCAGAATAACTTAGCTGCACAGAATCGCGATACACAGTCTCACTTGTAGCTATGTCTTTTAACTATTACAATATTTCAAAAGGCAAAAACAGGACCTTTTAATTGCCATTCAGATTTTAATCATCAACTGTCAGTGTCACTTTAGCGCGAGCCCGTGTGCAGTCGCATACTTGGTACTGTGAGTAGCATATAGCATTAGCTAACTCCATAACGTTGTGCTAGATGGGCGTGGTTTCAGATAGCTAGGCTCCTCAGCTCCGCCTCTTTGCCCATATTCTGTTATCCGGGAGTGACGAGCGGTGACGCGAGGCCAAGATGGCGACGGCCGGCTCCGCCCACTTTAGGCTTCAAAAATGCTCTTCAGAAACCTACGGGTGACGTCACGGACACTACGTCCATAATTTTTTACAGTCTATGGAGGGAACGCAAAAGTTTTGCGTGGGAACGCAAATAATTTTGCGAGGGAACGCAAACATTTTGCATGGGAACGCAAATATCTTTGCGAGGGAACGCAAAAGTTTTGCGAGGGAACGCAAAGTTTCTCGGGGGAACGCAAAAGTTTTGCGAGGGAACGCAAAAGATCTGGAAAAAAAATGTTCTCCCATTTTAAAAAAAGTTCCACCACCACGTCCCTTTAGGGCAGGGGTGTCAAAGTCAGTTCCTGGAGGGCCAGAGCCCTGCAGAGTTTAGCTTCAACCCTAAATTTTTTTTAAAAACACCTGATCAGCTAATCAATTCCTTCATGCTAATTTGAAAATTGCAGGTGTGTGTGTGTTGAAGCAGGGTTGGGACTAAACTCTGTAGGGCTGTGGCCCTCCAGGAACTGACTTTGACACCTGTGCTTTAGGGGCTCCGTAGCATATCAGTTATCTTGTTTTTTTGTTATTATTTTTGTTTGATTTTGGTTTTGCGAACCTTTAGTAGGTTATTAACTTCTTTTTGTGTATTGTAATTTCGTTTTCATATTAATGTGGAAATGGGGTTATTTTGAATTTAAGCTGATTTGATTTTCCCTTTGCCTTAATTTAAATTGAATTAATTGTTTTTGTTAATTGATTTATTTTGGTTGATAACATTGTGAAACATTTGTTTGTTCATTTGTTGTAGTTATTTTGAGTTAAAGTATTGTGTTTAAGCTTTTCTTTACAGTTGTGTAATTAGTACAATATATTGTATTAACGTGTGTGTGTGTGTGTGTGTGGTGTGTGTGTGTGTGTGTGTGCGTGTGTGTATTGAGTTATTTTTGTCTAGGAGCTGCAGGCCTTGACCAGGGCGACCATTCTCTCTCTCGATGGTGGTGGTGTTTCTTCATTGTGTGCTGTGGTCTGTGGCGTGCACTGGGGTTCTTAATGGTATGAGTGTGCTGTGCAGATTGTGAGATCCCTTATTATTGGAGCATCTTCCCTGTAGTTTGGATGCAGCTCCATGACATTTGAAGTGACTTATGTAAGCCCGTATTAAAATTGATGTGTGAGATTGTCTAATTTATGCTTTTATGTCCTTATAACAAAACTTTTGTATTTGACTGATGCCTGTGTCTCCACGTTGCTTTGCCACTGGGTAGGGAACCTGTCAGCCTTTTGGAGTTAGATTCTTTGGGTGAAATTCCCAAGGTGGCGTAGTCAGGCATTATTCCTTAATTTGATCATCTCAAATCAATTTGCTAAATTTACCTGGGCCACACGGGGCCTCGGTTACATTAAGAATGTGTCTATTTTTCTAGACATTCTGTTAACAATGTTTTTTACTTTTTAGGTCAGATCTTGTCACAGCTGCCAGTTGAATGATCCAATAAAGACTTGTGCCAGTCTTGCATTCCATTAAGGTACTGCTTACATTGTTTTAGCATACTGATGAGACTATTAAGCTAGTCTCAAGCTTGTGTACAGTTTTACCAGCATTTGACTAATGCTAATTTTGTGCCGTGCAGGTAAAAGAAGCTTGGGAGGTGCTTGGTTTGGATTTGATTGGACCACTGCCAGAAACGGCACGCAACAACAAGTATGTCCTTACCATGACAGACCTGTACACTAAGTGGGTGATTGCAGAACCCCTGCAATCTAAGACAGCAGCTGAGGTGTCACCACAAAGTTGTACTTGTTCGGCATCGTCAGAAAAATCATTACAGACCAAGAGAAGGAGTTTGTCAACAAGGTGAAGTTTTGTAAAGGTTTAATTGTTTTTCCCCCTTCTCCAGTCACTCTCAACATATATTTGGTGTCTACAATTACTCCAGTCTTGCAAATTTAACTGATGATCCCTCTGCAGCTCAACAGCAGCATTTTCAGTACGCTGAACATCAAACATGCTGTCTCCAGTGCTTACCATCCCCAGACCAACGTTATATTGGTAGCTAAGAGGGAGATTCTTTTTCTTAATTATATACGCCTTGATGGTTTTGGAGATGAGACTTACAGAACCATATTTAGGTTGAGACTAAAGATAATTCATTTACTAGCCTTGTTCTAGGTGTAGCAGTAGGCATCGGCTCCACCTTTTAACGCCCGGCTGGATGGTGATTTGGCTCTAGTTATGAGGACTATAAATGTGGTTGGTGTACGCAGTGGCGGACTGGGACAATAATTCAGGCCGGGAATTTGACTCCACTGCCAGGCCACCTCTGCTGCTGCAGTCACCACCACCCTATTCATGTAATCTACTGGACTGATAAACTTGTAGGCTAACCCTATTAATGTAACAGGTAGACTACCAGATGCAATATAAATGAATAAAAAAATAACCCTTAAAAACTCACTGTCCACCACCTCTAGCTCAACAGCAGGAGCATCGGCAGCTCTAGTGCTACTGTTGCTTCCTTCGTCACCTTTTCAAAATAAATAAATAAAAAAACAAACATTGTAGGCTACATATTGTAGACTAGAAATGAAAAATCTAAATAACTAACACTGTATCTTTTCCATACCATCTACTTGATTTATTTATTATTTAAACAATTTGACCCACTAACACTATTCTGTCTACTTTTTATACATTTTTATTTATTATATAAAAAATATGCTACATGTAGACGAAACGAGACTTGACACAGCACCACTTACATATTGTTGCTCGATTGTTGGTTTAATTTTATCTATTGTGATTATCTAAGTGATTTGTATGTAGTGTTAATTTTGTCACCTATTTTTAATTTAGTCTTAGTCTTGTGCCAAATGTCTTAGTCTTAGTTTTAGTCAACTAAAAGTCTCGTCATAGTCTAGTTTTAGTCAAAAGAAACTCAAGGTATCTTAGTCAAGTTTTAGTCGACTAAAAGTCTGTTATTTTAGTCAAATTTTAATTAGTCGTCTAATTTTAGTCAAAAGAAACTCAATATTTCTAAGTTTTAGTTAAAACATTTTAGTCTTTTTTTTAAATTACAAATTATTTCTGAGATTATTTCTCATAACCATTTCAGTCAAATAGTGTTTCACACATCTCAAATATTGGTTAAATGTCATAATTACCTGAAAAAAATGTAATAGATTTTTTTAATGCAACTAGTTTTTAACATTAATCTGTTCATAACAGATGAATATTCTATCTCCTGATGATGGCAAGTAGAGACGATTGGAGACGAAAATGAAGAGATTTTATCTTAGTTTTTATTTTATGCAAAACATTCTCGTCTTTTTTCGTCAACAATAATGCATGTTAATTTAGTCTTAGTCAGCGTTTTTGGACATTGGTGCAGTCTCGTCATCGTCTCGTCTTAGTCATGGAAAAAAAGGTCGTTGACGAACATTTTTAGTCTCGTCTCGTCTGACGAAATTAACACTATTTGGATGAAAGCGTTCGTCTGCCAAATTATTACAAATATAATGTAAATGTAATCTTGACCGACCTGTTCCCTTCCTTTGCAGCAGCTTGCTGCGTCTGTGGCCAGGGCTTTTTTCCTTTTTAAACGCTCCCCTCTCAGCTCGTCCTTTGCGTTTACGCTCCATTTTTTGAACTATTTAGTCAGATATTAGGCAGTGCTTCGTGACGTTGGGTGGGATTGTCATTTTCACTCCGCCATTATGATTCGTCGATTGAGAGATCCGTCAATTAATTTGTAGTTGCACACCAGCCTATCACATGCCAGGCTGATCGTCTGCACTTTTTTTTTTTTTTTTTTTTTGCCAGCCGGCAGGCCAGAACGACCGTCAGGCCACCGGGAAATGTCCCGGTGCTCCCGATGGCCAGTCCGCCCCTGGGTGTACGTTACCTGTGAGAGCATTACACGTGACATCATGTCATTGTTGTTGTTCCGGCTGCTGGTTAGCGACTCTGTTGCGAATGATTCCTGTGGCATTGGGTGATGTGGACTTCTTTGTTGTAGTGGACAGGGGAACTAATCGGCATACACTCGGCAGCGCTCGTTGTTGTGCGAACTTCTAGAGAAACGGATGAGTTTCGTGGTTCTCTAATGACGTTGCTGTCCAGGTATGTTTTCAATCTTTTATAGTTAATGCCTCCGTCCGACTCAAGTCCGCTTAGTGAGTTTCCTCTGTTTTAATCCAGGTGTGTTTCATATGCCTGGTCAGGTTATGGTGGGTTGTTTCGTCGTCATTGTTGTTCACTGGACGCTTTAATCAGAAGTCCGGTTCAACATAAACAGCTGATCGACTGCAAACTTTCTACGTGCTGGTCTGCTGTGTAGCCTTATTGACTAAAGCGTCACGGCGACATCTCCGATCAACGGCACCATTAACGTTAACTTTTCTCTTTCATTCCATGAGAACTGGTGTGGATGTTTTCATTGCCGGGATGTGATATTGGGTACTCAGAATGTAAGGAGCTGTATTTAAAGTGGCTTTTGATGCTCATTATTCTTAGTCATCACTGTTCATTGTTGTTTTGATTTAAGTTTTCCTTTTTTTTTTAATCTATTTATCATTTGTGAATTTGTAAAATTCAACAATGTTGTGAGGTGACGATCATCTGGAACGAATCTGTCTATGATGAGAATGTTTTTATCATACTGAAATGAGATGAACATTGTGCATTTGGGTCAAACAATTGTTTTTGTGCATTTCTTGTTTTCTCCTTTGGTTTTCTTCATTTTGTGGTGTGAGTCTGTGTGTTCTTTATTGTAGGCCTGGGCGGCAAGGAAACTAAGGGCGGCAGCCCTCCTCATCTTGGTGGTGGTATTTTGGAGTGACTGCTGTGCCACCCGGAGGTGTTTGAGTGTAGTGTGAGTGCACGTGTTTTTGGGTTTTCTTTTTTTTTTTTTTTTAGGAGAATAGAGAGGCCCCTTGGGTTGAGGGACTTGGCTGCCGTCCCCAATTTCCGTCGCCAGGAGCGTCCAATTTTGTATATCCTTTTTGTTGATAGTGGTTGTCCTTCTATGTGATTGTTTGGATCATTTTAATGAATAAAAGTGATTTTACTGTTTGTACCTCACCCATGTCTCATGCCTGACTCCAGCCGATACGAGCCTGTGAGCCTTGTGTGCTCCTAGTATGTCAAGGCCGATTCCCTGGTAAAAAGCCCCCAGGGTGGCGTAGTTGGTTTATTTATTTTGTGTCCCTGTTGTAAGAACTCGGTCGCCACATAGGCATGTTATTTGGTTACAAAGGGAGCCTCGTTCTCAGGTTTCAAGTTCACACAAGAGCCTCGTTTTCAGGCTTCCAGTGAATTTAAGAGCCTCGTTCTCAGCATACAGAACTGATCATTTAATTACATATTATGTATTTTGTGTTTTCTTTGGAATGCTAGACACATTGCTAGCTCCATTGACACGGGATCCTGGACTGAAAAAACAGGCCTTGGGGTATGTTTTAAAGGGTAACTAAACCCCTGGTCAGAGCCTGACTCCACCCACTGGCAATATTTGAAAAATGCTGGAAAAGTGGGCAGAGCCCAACGAACGAACCGAGGGCGGGGCTGAGCGGGTGATTGACAGACCCGCAGTGACGTAGTGATTGACAGCTGCTGTCAGACTCGCTAAGATGGAGAGTGACTGGAGTGACGCAAGTAGCTTTACAACAGAGCGGTAATTTAAAATCGAGGACTTTTCTCCCCCACCTTCCCCTGAAGTGGACGAATTGTCTGTGGACACAGCCAAAACCATATCAATTCGAGCCGCGAGCTCAAACTACGGTGTCGCATCGCATTAACTCCCGCATCGCGATCGGCATCCGACGATGCTAGCGAAGCAGCCGCGCAAGAGAGAATGGGTCCAGTATCTGAGTGGATTATTATTACTATTGACCTCCGTTAAGCATATTTTGCCGCTATGTGAAAAAAAATACCCAGCAAAACGCGCCGGCGGTGGTGGAGTCCATGCAGGAAGAGCAGCGTTTGGCACACAAGTGCATGTAAACACTGGCGCCTAATTTCCAAGTCTGGTGGAAAGTTATGCAGTCCAGCAGCGCTGTTGCAACCGGCAACAATACACCTATACCAGCCTAACCACTGTACTAAATACAGATAAAGCTGATGCTAAAAATCTACACTATCCTAACTGATGCAACACTATGCTACTAACTAACTATGCTTCTAACAACACTAACATCTATGCTAAATAACTAGCTAGGCTACACGAAATAATCTAAATAACTATATAAATGCTATGCTAACTAGATGCTAAAATACGCTATCCTGATCGTTTTCAATACTCGTAATTCCAATTTCCAACTCCTGACTCGCTACAGTGGTTTTGACGGAACCAGATGCTTTTATACCAGGGGGGTGGCAGAGTAGCGTCACAGAGTACCCTACGTCAGAGAGTACCCCTACTTCAGGAGATTCCGTTTAACCTGAAGAGGGCAGCACTCAGATGTTTTTACACCATATATTTGAAAATTAAAACACTTTATACTCAAATGTTTAAAAAAGTACTCGAATCAATGAACAGCATTTATGAAGCTCCATTCTTACAGATCATTAACTAAAAAAAGTTGGTTTAGTGTTTAGTTACCCTTTAAAGTATATAACTGTAAATCTGATTTAAGTATGCATGTGTAACCTTTGGCTAAATTATTAACCCCGACTACGCCACCTAGGTAGCCTCCCAACCTAGGAAAGTAAATAATAAAACGAATTCCACAAAAAGAAAGTTAAACCAAATGAATTACAACAATAGGAAGGACCCTGCTGGTTCGGTTTGCATCAAAGACAGAGACGTGACTTGCAAAAGTACAGTATTTATTTCTCACAGGAAAATCAGTCAATTAAAAAACATCTAAAATAGTCTCATTTACAGTTTACCAATTAAATACCCACATTAATCAAGAGACCACAATTAGCTCGCTTTCACAGAAAGGACAACCCACACAGCAAACCTGTGAGTAAACAATATTTAAATCATGTGACCCAAAAGAAAGCAAATTCCAAAAGAAAGCAAATACACTCCCCCCTTCTGTTAAGCTTCACTATCGCAGTTCTTGCGGTGGTCAAATGGGGGCAAACTGACAATTAGATTTCTAAAAAGCAAACAAACAAGAAAAGGATAAATTACATAAACAGTCACAATGATATTTCACTTTAAGTATGCTACTGGCAATTAGATTTACAAAAGCAAACAATCAACACAAAAAACAAAAGAAAATATAGCTGCAAGCAGCGATTACGGGCCCAAGCCGGTGGCACCGCCACCCTGGTGCCTTTAGTTACACTAAAGGCACCGGGCTGCTTTAGAGCTTGTATCAGTGTGAGTCTTTCTGCTCCCCTCCAAACACACACAGAAAAGGGTAAGGTAACAAAGTAACACACTTCCTGCTGCCAGTTGGTGGCGCTATAACTTTGACTCACAATAGTCACATCCATGTGATCGCCCTCTTACAACAAACACACTGCTGAAGTTTCATCAAGATCAATAAATGTATGAAGACGTTATAACAAATTGTGTTTTTCTTTTCTCGCCATAACTTCGTTTCCTCGCCACGGCCAAACCGTTCGAGATATCAAAAATCCGTCCGCAATTTAGCGTCCTCAATGTCTTTACTTCATGTTGACCGAGTTTGGTGGCGATAGGATAATTTTTCTTGGAGGAGTATATAAAAATTCCAGGGGGATTCGTTTTTAAACAACCCATAATAGCCGACTTCCTGTTGGACTGGCGTAAAACTTAGAGCACGAAAGTTGTTCGGCCCGATTAAATCTATATGTGTACCGAGTTTCATATTATTACATGCAAACGTGTTTGAGATATGGACCAAGTTCTCGGACCACGTTCAAGGGGGCGCTGTTGAGCTCCCCTGCCACGCCCGGGTACCAGCTTCAGGCAGGCCCTGATGGCCGCAGGTTCTGACCTGTGTGCAAAGTTTCAAGAGTTTTCGAGCACGTTAAGGGCCCCAAAAGTGCCAGAGAAGTCCCACACAGCAGAGAAAGGGTTAAAATAAAGCCCCCCTCCTCTCTCACACACACAGACACTGAGAGAGACTGGCAAAATTCCCATCAAATCACATTCAAACCAAAATATCTGACTTCCTGTTGGTCGGAGCTAATGACTGTAAATTAGAAAGTTGTCCGGCTCGTGGAGATAAATATAGATACCGATTTTTGTTACTGTAGGTAAAACTAATACCCCATTTTTGACTAAAGGTGGCGCTACTGAGCCCCTTACCACGCCCGTTTCTGAAACTTTGCACAAGTGTACTAGGCAATAAATGTAAAGTGTCTGTCGAGTTTCATGCAATTTCAAGTATGCTAAGAGTCTCAAAAACTTTAAAAAAGAATATTAAAGTTTGATGCGTTGCCATGGCAACAGTATTTAAGATATCAATAGTCCTTTCACAGGTCTACATCTGCCGTGTGTTTACATTATACAGATGAAGTTTGAAGCAAATCGGGTAAAAATAAGAGGGTGATTTTAAAGCATTTTGAAAGTGACACACTTCCTGCTGCCAGTTGGTGGCGCTATAACTTTGACTCACAATAGTCACATCCATGTGATGGGCCTCTTACAGCGAACACACTGCTGAAGTTTCATCAAGATCAGTTAATGTATGAGGATGTTATAACACACTTCCTGTTTCCAATATTCGCCATAAATTTGTTTCCTCGCCACGGCCAAACCGTTCGAGATATCAAAAATCCCCTCGCAATTTAGCATCCTCCATGTCTTGACTTCATGCACACCGAGTTTCGTGGTCATCCGATGAATTCTCTGGGAGAAGTGTTTCAAATGCCAGAACATGCATTTCCATACAGCCCATATAGCTGACTTCCTGTTGGACTGGCGTAAAACTTAGAGCACGAAAGTTGTTCGGCCCGATGAGATCTATACGTGTAGCGAGTTTCATATTATTACATGCAAGCGTGTTTGAGATATGGACATGTTTTTGAATCCCATTCCAGGGGGCGCTGTCGAGCCCCCCTGCCACGCCCGGGTCCCAGCTTCAGTCGGGCCCTGATGGCCGCGGGTTCTGACATTTGTGCAAAGTTTCAAGAGTTTTTGAGCACGTTAAGGCCCCCAAAAGTGCCCAAAAGGTAGTAAAATAATAATAATAATAACAATAAAGAAGAATAATAATAATCCCATGGAAAACAATAGGGCCTTCGCCTTTTCAAGGCTTGGGCCCTAAAAAGTACAGTCACAATGACGCTTCCTCATTAAAACTAATATTTAAGATCGTTCGAGCTGCTCTAAATAGACCCAGCTACCAGTGTAGTAATTGGATATAGCTCCCAGAGCGCAATAGCAAAACCTTTCATATACGAGCAGAGCTCGCAACAAGCTCGGTCGGAACCGTAGTTCGAAACAGCAACGTCCGCGTTAGTCGTGCGAACCGTGTGAATCAATTTCACCAATGGTAGTATTAAAAGAGAACAGCAGCTAGCGCTCCTGGGCCGCACCTATAATAAAAACATGAATAGGCTACATTATTTTCAATCGAGTAACCCCTCCCCAAAGAAGAAACCGATCATAATGTTTCTTACCTCATCGGGGAATTAAGTTAAGGTGAACATTATACTCCCTGCGCTTGCCACTTCACACACACACCTTCCTGATGACTAGGGATGGCTGACGCGAAACAGTCGTTCCGAAGCTTTGCGAGATCCCGAAGCGCAGATGTTTCGAAACACTGATCCGAAGCGTGATTCAAAACACCCATGTCACGTGACTATGGCCAAACGAAGCCTCGAAGTGTTTCACTAAGTGTTTCATCAGGTGTGATCCGCCGAATCAGCGTTTGATTGACACGGTCGGAAACAGACCACACGATCGCACATCTGTATAAAAGTGAAATTAACGCATATTGACCTCGTGGGTTTTTGTGAGAGGAGTTTGATTTTGAGATAGCGGATTTTTGGTGATATAGTGACATTTATAGTGCGATTTGTTTAGTTATATTTAGGCTTACATTTAAATTTACACAACACATTGACTGATAGGCTAGATACACAGAGTATATAGTGACACATTAATAGATACATATATATAAATATATATAGTATATATAGACAGCTAGATTAATAGATAGATAGATACATAGATAGATTAAAGATAGGGATAGAAATGTCAACATCATCACCATCAACACCAGTAGAAACACAGGACAGTTTATGGGAACTTTTTGATACTCTTCGTATCCATCAAACCCAGATGATACACAATGCTACAGCTGATGCCACAGTGGAAGTGAAAAAATACATCAACAGACGTATTTGCCCAGAACTCATGATCCACTAACTTGGAAAGAGAGAGCAGGAATCTTTCCTCATTTGTATGTCCTTGCTAAAAAATATATTTGCATTCCAGCTCCCTTGTGAGAGGATTTTTCCAAAGGCTGGAGAAATTATCTGTAAAAAAAGTAGGCTAAGTCCTTCCACAGCAGAGAAAATATTTTTGAATAAAAATATCAAAAAAAGTGAGACATTGTGGCTTGCTTTATTTTATTAATATTCATTTTGCAGGACCAAAATAACATCATGCACAGTGAGGAGCCTAGGTTACAAGATTCACATATTAGAAAAGTACAATAATAAAAAAACAACAACAATGTTAATGGCTCGTCAAGGTTGTTTCAGATCAACACCTGCAAGTGACCACTAGGTGTCACCGTGGAGACGGGTGTCGGATTGATTCGAAGCCTCGAAACAATATGGACCATTTGGTTCAACTGTTTCATTGCTTCACGAAGCCTCGATCTGCCCATCACTACTGATGACAAACATGGGCTATATTTAGATCATAATAATCTGCGACTGAAAAGGGCAATAAAGCAACCAACTCACCAGAAGATGCAAAGCAAACTACACCGATATCCTATTACTGGGCACCACAGAGAGGAATCACAATGCTTTATTTTGACAGGCTTTTTATCATGCCACTAGAACCTAACGCACCATCTATAATTGTGCCGCACAGGTGTTCTCACTATCAGGCTGCAGTTCAACGCTAGTGGGCGTGTCTTGCCAATTAAAATACACGCAACCATTAAGAGTTACCCCATTCTAATGAACCAAAACAAACACTCCAGATTATCAACCTGTCATACATGTATAAATGTTCAAACAAGCTAGCAGTTGTTTTTAAACTAACTGTGGATGTACTTTTACAGGTTTCTCTTCAACAGTGTACAGAGAATTCCTGTGTTGTTTACATGCTGATGGTAAGAATAATCAATTTGTCAAAGCTGTTAGATAATAAAAATAAAAGTCTTACAGTGTTATTTGTATTTCACAGTATGCTCTCAGTACCTGTACTTCATGTCCATTAATATTCACAGAGGTAAGCTGGATTTTCACACAAGTATGCCATCAAACTCCTCGTATGTATCAATATTTTTTTTTTTGTGTGTGTGTGTGTTTAGGAGGAGGTGCCATTGATTCGCCAGTGGTGGTGCATTCAGCTGATGGAGAGGTTTTGCCTAGAAGGGTATGACAGACACTACAAATACAATTTCAGTATCTTGGCTGTATTTAGCCACTGTTAGAAAAGTGACACTAAAAAGGTTTTATACAAATAGAGTGCCTACATTTACATATTTTCCAAAGGCATGGACAGAGATTTGCATACTGGACAAAAGAAGCATCCCAACTCCACCAGGGAACCCTTGAGCCTGTCTTTAGGGTGTCAAAATCCACCACCACCAAACTGTCGCTCAACAAAAGAGTTGTGGTTGAAGAGGACACTGATAAGGTAAATAATTGTATCGGTCATATATCAAGCAGTTGCATGCATGCTGGATAAATTGTGCCAAATTTGTGCCATCATATATATTTACTTCCCCAGGTGCAACAGCCAATCATTGTAAGAGACCTTCTTACAGCGTTGTACTGGGTATGCAGTCACAGAGACTTATTCCGTAAGGAGGTGACAGAGCCTGCTTTTCTGCAGATGAACGGTGATCAACAACAAAATGCCCTCAGTAAGGTCCTGGAGGGAGCAAAGGATGATTTTTTGTTTATATTCCAGTGTCTAGATGACATGGAAACCTTTTTGTCATACTGTGGTGATGAACAAGGCTGATGTGTGTGAGAGTGCGTGTGTGAGAGTGCGTGTGAGAGAGAGTGTGTGTGTGAGAGCGTGTGAGTGAGAGTGCGTGTGTGAGAGTGCGTGTGAGAGAGAGTGCGTGTGTGAGAGCGCGTGTGTGAGAGTGCGTGTGAGCAGTGGCGTATCCAGGACATTTTTACTGGGGTGGCCAAGATGGGACACAAAGCTAGTGTGGGGTGGCCATATCTACTATAAAGTAATGTTATGTAAACATTGAAACTCGCATGAACAATAGAGGATTCTAATAATAGTAACAAAGTGCAATAGAGGTAGCTAGTTCTTGCTTTTTGCTCATTCTCCTGCTACAAAATGCTTTTACATAGGCCATAAGACCACAAGACAAGACTTAAAGTCCAATGATGCCAACTGGTGGAATGGTACACAGAAGTCACGGTTCGGTATGAATTCGGTACAATGGAGGGAAAAGCAAAACAAAAATGCAGAAGGCATTTTTATTTTATTGTGCATGTCTCAGTCTGTACCACCTAGTGTCATACAGTCCCATGAGAAGCTACAACAGCCTGAAGTGTGTAAAGTAATATGTGAACAGTAAACAATAAGTACCCCACATTAACTTGTTAACATTAAGTTAATTAACATTAACTTGTAAACAAAATAAGACAATCAGCCATAAAACTGAAAATACAGCATCTCTTATTTATGTGCTGATTGCCTAATCCTAACCTTGCGTCTAAATGAGTTGCTTACATTAACAAAATGAGCCTACAATAGAAGACATAAGCCCTTTAAATAAAAATAAATGGCCATGTTTTATAAAAAGGTTCACAAAACTAAATAAAAATGTTTAGAAAATATGTAACGTTAATTTAGTTGTAGGTTACGTTCTCATATCCATTTTTTCTCTCTAATGTCACGGAATAATCTGGTTTAGCTACTGCTTTACACAACTCTTTTGTAGTGTGGTTTTGGTCTACTAAAGTGTTGTACTTAAATAAACATTCACGAATGTACCTTACTACTTCTCGCCGCCGATTCCTGGTGGTTTAGAGAACACCGAGTCGCATCCTGTCGTTTCAAAGAATAGTACACCGGCGAGCGCGAAGTAAATGCCTCGTCCATTTGGGGAGGCGCGCGCGCAGTCATCGGAGGCTCGCGCTGCGGAGGCGAAAGTATAAACAAAACTAGTTTAAGGCGGGGCTACAGATTAGGTTTCCACAAATAACCCGCGTATCTAGCAGTAGTTCCGCAGCATTACATTCATTAATTTGCACGCGAGTTTTATTTATTTTTTATACCATGTATTCTCCGTAAATTCATGCACCGAACCGTTTCGGTTCAATACGAATACATGTACCGTTCCACCCCTATGCCAACAGACCAAATATAATTTAAGGATTAAGGTGCTTCTTTAAAAAGTAACTTTTGAACATTGTACTGGCCCTAAATCAGTTGATCAGCTGTCATCATTGACAGCATCTCTTGTTGTGTTGACGAACATGCGCTACCTATCAGATCTGGGGTGGCCACAGGGGTGGCCAATGAGCTTTCAGGGGTGGCCCTGGCCACCCCAGGCCACCCCCTAGAATCGCCACTGCGTGTGAGAGAGTGCGTGTGTGAGAGCGCGTGTGTGAGAGTGCGTGTGAGAGAGAGTGCGTGTGTGAGAGTGCGTGTGTGAGAGTGCGTGTGAGAGAGAGTGCGTGTGTGAGAGTGCGTGTGTGAGAGAGAGTGCGTGTGAGAGAGACTGCGTGTGAGAGAGTGCGTGTGTGAGAGCGCGTGTGTGAGAGTGCGTGTGAGAGAGAGTGCGTGTGAGAGAGAGCGCGTGTGTGAGAGTGCGTGTGAGAGAGAGTGCGTGTGTGAGAGCGTGTGAGAGAGAGAGTGCGTGTGAGAGAGAGTGCGTGTGAGAGAGAGTGCGTGTGAGAGCGCGTGTGTGAGAGTGCGTGTGTGAGAGAGTGCGTGTGAGAGAGTGCGTGTGAGAGTGCGTGTGTGAGAGTGCGTGTGAGAGAGTGCGTGTGAGAGAGTGCGTGTGAGAGTGCGTGTGTGAGAGTGCGTGTGAGAGAGAGTGCGTGTGAGAGAGAGTGCGTGTGAGAGAGAGTGCGTGTGAGAGAGAGTGCGTGTGAGAGCGCGTGTGTGAGAGTGCGTGTGTGAGAGAGTGCGTGTGAGAGAGTGCGTGTGAGAGAGAGTGCGTGTGAGAGTGCGTGTGTGAGAGTGCGTGTGTGAGAGTGCGTGTGAGAGAGAGTGCGTGTGAGAGAGACTGCGTGTGAGAGAGTGCGTGTGTGAGAGCGCGTCCCAGATAGCAAACTGACATCGAATCAATGTGGAAACAACGTTTCTCGTGACATTGAAACAACATCGTTTTGCTCATCGAATTAACGTTGAATCAACGTCAGACACGCCATTCAACCGCATTTCAATGTTGAATCGATGTTTTATTTTCGATGTAATAACGTTCTGAAGTTGATTCAACGTTGAAATTTGATTGATGATTGATACTAACCTTTACAACTAAAAATCAACGTTGAATCGACATCGGTCTGCTATCTGGGGTGTGTGAGAGTGCGTGTGTGAGAGTGCGTGTGAGAGAGAGTGCGTGTGAGAGAGACTGCGTGTGAGAGAGTGCGTGTGTGAGAGCGCGTGTGTGAGAGTGCGTGTGAGAGAGAGTGCGTGTGAGAGAGAGTGCGTGTGTGAGAGCGCGTGTGTGAGAGTGCGTGTGAGAGAGAGTGCGTGTGTGAGAGCGCGTGTGTGAGAGTGCGTGTGAGAGAGAGTGCGTGTGTGGGAGCGCGTGTGTGAGAGAGTGCGTGTGAGAGAGTGCGTGTGAGAGCGCGTGTGTGAGAGTGCGTGTGAGAGTGCGTGTGAGAGAGTGCGTGTGAGAGTGCGTGTGAGAGAGTGCGTGTGAGAGAGAGTGCGTGTGAGAGAGAGTGCGTGTGAGAGAGAGTGCGTGTGAGAGTGCGTGTGAGAGTGCGTGTGAGAGAGTGCGTGTGAGAGTGCGTGTGAGAGAGAGTGCGTGTGAGAGAGAGCGCGTGTGTGAGAGCGCATGTGTGAGAGTGCGCATGTGAGAGAGAGTGCGTGTGTGAGAGTGCGTGTGAGAGAGAGTGCGTGTGAGAGAGAGTGCGTGTGTGGGAGCGCGTGTGTGAGAGTGCGTGTGAGAGAGAGTGCGTGTGTGAGAGCGCATGTGTGAGAGTGCGCATGTGAGAGAGAGTGTGTGTGAGAGAGAGCGCGTGTGTGAGCGCGTGTGTGAGAGCGCGTGTGTGAGAGAGCGCGTGTGTGAGAGCGCGTGTGTGAGAGCGCGTGTGTGAGAGCGCGTTTGTGAGAGTGCGTGTGTGAGAGCGCGTGTGTGAGAGTGCGTGTGAGAGCGCGTGTGAGAGAGAGTGCGTGTGAGAGAGAGTGTGTGTGAGAGAGAGCATGTGAGAGAGAGTGTGTGTGAGAGAGAGCGCGTGTGTGAGTGCGTGTGAGAGCGCGTGTGAGAGAGAGTGTGTGTGAGAGAGAGCGCGTGTGTGAGAGTGCGTTTGTGAGAGTGCGTGTGTGAGAGTGCGTGTGTGAGAGAGTGCGTGTGAGAGAGAGCGCGTGTGAGAGCGCGTGTGTGAGAGTGCGTGTGAGAGCGCGTGTGTGAGAGAGCGTGTGAGAGTGCGTGTGAGAGAGAGTGCGTGTGTGAGAGCGCATGTGTGTGAGAGCGCATGTGTGAGAGTGCGCATGTGAGAGAGAGTGTGTGTGAGAGAGAGCGCGTGTGTGAGCGCGTGTGTGAGAGTGCGTGTGTGAGAGAGCGCGTGTGTGAGAGCGCGTGTGTGAGAGTGCGTGTGTGAGAGCGCGTGTGTGAGAGTGCGTGTGAGAGCGCGTGTGAGAGAGAGTGCGTGTGAGAGAGAGTGTGTGTGAGAGAGAGCGTGTGAGAGAGAGTGTGTGTGAGAGAGAGCGCGTGTGTGAGTGCGTGTGAGAGCGCGTGTGAGAGAGAGTGTGTGTGAGAGAGAGCGCGTGTGAGCGCGTGTGTGAGAGTGCGTTTGTGAGAGTGCGTGTGTGAGAGTGCGTGTGTGAGAGAGTGCGTGTGAGAGAGCGCGTGTGTGAGAGTGCGTGTGAGAGCGCGTGTGTGAGAGAGCGTGTGAGAGTGCGTGTGAGAGTGTGTGTGAGAGAGAGTGCGTGTGTGAGAGCGTGTGAGAGTGCGTGTGAGAGCATGTGAGAGTGCGTGTGTGAGAGTGCGTGTGTGAGAGTGCGTGTGAGAGAGAGTGCGTGTGAGAGTGTGTGTGTGTGAGAGCGTGTGTGTGTGAGAGCGTGGGAGAAATGATGGAGGGAGGGAGGGATGGATGGATTTATGAATAAATAAATAATGTTATCCTGTGTGTTTCTGTGTGTTTTCTTAAGTGCAGACATGTGTTAAAGTATGCTGAAATAAGTAGAACAAACCTTTACTAAATGAAATATTAAATGTAAACAAACACACTTAATGCACATCTGTATTTCCCATATGGGATCTAGCAAATGTAAACTATTTAGTGTACTTTTATTTAATTTTTCCATTTTTTATTTATTTAATCAATTTAATGTGCCACATTTTAACCTTGATATATATATAAACTGTATTTATGTCAAGATAGTCACTCGATTGATTATCTTGACCCGTTTCCTAATAATACTTTTAGTAAAACTTTATCAATTCCCAGCCATCTTAATTAATGAATTAACTGTCGAGAGAATTGACGTCTCTCCCTTATGCAACATACTCAAAACAATATACTGTACTGTTTGTGGATGTCCACATTTATAACAATTTCCCATTGCAATCTGTCTACATTCGTACGTTTAAAACTTTTAATTTGAAAATTTTAAACGATTGCCCCGCCTCTTACATCTCAAGCCTCTTGCTTTCTATGTGTATTGATAGTGATGTGCTGGGAAAAGAGGCAGGAATGTTTTGCTTTGCGAGTTACGGCGTGTGCTATGATCTGCTTTGCCGATTGCGAAACGTGATTGGCAAACGGTTTGCCAGAATATACCCTGACCCATTTAAAAGTTAAATACACAAAAATAATCAAATACATTTGAATGGTGTCCGGAGTGTGTGGGTATTTCTCTACAGTGCAGCACTCATATTCAGACAACATATTTTTTAGATGTATACCTGTAATTTGTTTGTTTAAAAAACATATGGAATCTACTACAAAAAGGGGCACACACAATTACTCAATGCCACATATTAATAAGCACTTTGCAACTGACAATCTAGCTACTGTAAATCCCTGAGAATTATGTTTTTTTTTTTATCAAACTTGCTAAAACAGCATGACACAGTGAACTTACTAACAAATAAATAAAAAGAATGAGTATCATTTAATTTCTTTATTCAAATTATTTTTTGCAATAATCTCCTACAGCTGAAGGAATCTTTCCTCTCTCTCTTTTGTCTCCCTTTCTCTTTCTCTCACTTCTGTCTCTTCTTTCTTCTCTTTCTCTGGCCTCCTGTTCTAGTCTCTTCTCATGCTCTCGTTGCTCTCTTTTTTTCCCCCTCCTTTTCCTCCATCTCTCTCCATCGACCTCTCCTCCCTTTCAATGGCATCTCTTTCTCTTTCAGCTTCCCTCTCCTCCATCTCTCGAATCAGCTCCTCAAAATCTTTTCTTTTCTTCCCTACTCTTTCACGCTCTGACCTCACTGAGGATGGAGAGGCAACAGCAACATCAGGGCCAGATGAGGCAAAGGGTGGGTGGTGTGATGGAGGGTCTGCCCCTATTGCCTTATCCATGGTAGAATACCATTTCCAGGATGCTGTGTGTGTGTGGAAGGAACATTTCTCAGAAAACTCGACGTTTTTCTAACAAAATAATATTTTCCAATAAAAAAACACTGGCCTTGTGAGTTTGGGATATTTTAATGACTACGTTTACATGCAGCCAATAACCCGTTCAAAACCGGAATATTTGCAATAACCCGGTCGCGCACGGCCATGTAAACACCGGCAAAAACCCGGATATGCTCATAACCCGGTTTTTAAAAACCGGGATATTATACCTGGGGTACCCCTTTTCCAACCCGAATATTTGGTCTTGTAAACGCGTTTCGGCATATCCCCATCAAAATGTGTGTTCTGCGCATGTTCTATTCGCAAGGAATCTTGGTCTTTTGAGTAGAGACGGCGCATAAAAAAACCCTGCGTGCAGTATAGCGGAAGTAAACAAGTTAACATGGCGGGACGCAGCACAGTACCACACTTTTGGAGCGAGGAGGAGACCAATTTCTTTCTTAGTGTGGTGAAAACCAATAATATAATGTCTTTTATTGACGGCAGAAAGTACCGAGATAGTGAGATTTATAAGAAGGTGACCGAAAAGTTACGCGAAGCAGGGTTTGTACGGACGCCAGACCAAATCAAGTAGGCTACCGCTGGAAGACGCTGAAAAAGGCATACTTCAAGGCGAAGAAACAAAACGTTCAAGCGGGTCCGACCCGTCTTCTTTCCCCCAGTTCGACATAATGGATGAGCTTTTGGGGAATAGGCCCATCACTACTGCCGAAAACAGCGGGGTAGATGTCGGCTTTGAGGACGAACAGGAACAGGTACCTGACGACCAAGGTAGGTTAGCTCGCCTTATCTGAGCAAAATAGCTACGTAACTAAGGTCAATTGTTATAATAAATAGTAATGCTACTCATTAGTTCCACAACTGCTGCCTACCCATACACAAAATAAATATATTTGAAATATATTTTCAGTATATATTTTGGAATATATGCAAATATTAGACATTGGCCCAATAAATATTTTTCACACTTAACATCATATATTTTTGTTATATTTCAGAATATATTTCAATGTATTTTTTCTGTATGGGTCCCCAAAAGTGTCTAGCAGAACTCAAATACACATTGAAGGATTCCTCCTGTGGTGTCAGTCTTGGAGACTGCAGATAGCCCTTCATTAGCCAGGGCATCAGCGGGTAAGCAGGATCTCCCAGTAGGAAAAAATCCACATCCTGCCCATTGATCTGCACTGCTCTCGAAATGGGACATTGAGATTTAAATATTAGTGTCCGAAATTATGTCATCACACATTTTTATTTTGTCGCAAGTATAAAATCTAAAACTCTGGTTTAATAACATTTATATCAAATTAATAACATGCCTCTTACATTTAACAACCAAACAAGATTTCAAATGCTGTTTTCATGCATTACCTACCTTTGGGAAGGAGTGGGCATTCTGAACAGATGGGACTGCCTGAGTGCATTGGCGTCATGCGCAGAACCAGGCATGGAAAAAATTATCACAGTGAATCAAAGTGTAATTGGGGCTGCTTGATTATGGCAAAAATTATAATCCCAATTCTTTCAGGTCAATAATGAGATCATAATTATTTGAACATGAAGCATGTGATATTTTTTTTAAACTTCTATTTTTCTTTTTAACAGTGGACCTCCTTGAACTCTAATTTCAAAAACTTTGTAAAACATTCAATAGATGCTAAGGAGGGGTTCTATTATAGCTTAGTGAAGTATGTCTGTCAACATTATACAAATTATTATCATCATAAACTTAAATATAAAAGCTGGGAATGGCAAAACACTTACCAGTATTTGTCATCAGACTCCCTGGAGGATATAGGAGGGCCATCCCTTCCTATTTATGAAGTCCCTGTAGCCATCACTTGGAGGCAAACAAGGGATGTGACTCCCATCCACACAGCCTATGATAAAAAAATTAAATAAAAATAAGTTTACACACAGCAGTGTAGCCTACACACATAGTACAGTTCACATTTAGCCTACTTTTATGAAAACTGCACTGAAATTATCAAGACAAAAGAGCAGGAAATATTTTTACCTATGATTTGAGGAATGGAGTGGGTCCGTTCAAATCTTTCTACGATGGCACATGCCTCCTCCAAAGTGGGTACTCTAATAAGTGTTTTGATGACAGAGTCGACCATTCCGTGGCAAAATAAATACACCATCTTCTTCACGGTGCTCTTGTGCACTCCGAATTGGTTTGCGATCACACGATACTCTGCGCAGCTTGCTAGTTTGTATAGCACCATGGCAACACGCATCCCTGTAGGCACTGGTGTGCGACTGGTTACTTCACAGGGCTCCATCACTCTCTCCATCATACGGCAAAGTTTAACAAAAGATTGGCGTGACATACGAAAATTCTCACGCCAGTCCGTGTCGGTGAACTCCATCATTACAACCCGTTCCCACCAGTCCTGACTGCGCACCTTCATCCAGAGTGTCCGGGGGATATTGGCGACTGATTACACATTCCATGTATACAGGAGTAACTCTCTCTGCTGACGCATGTAAACGGGTTATCCCGAATGTTTCAGAAACCCGAATAGTGACCTTAACCCGACCATAACCCGACTTTTAACAGCTTGTAAACGTAGTCACTGTCTCTAAACATAAACAAAACTCAGCGAGTACTTGTCACACATTTATGAGCTCTATATCTTTATAAACATTTAAGTATGTAGTTTTAAAATATCTGATTCAAAAGGAAAACAAATATTCTCTGTTTAAGTCATTTGTATAAAACCAACAAGATATCCAGTTTCTCAAACCCTTGCTCATTAGTTTTAATGTGACCACACCCACACGTGCAAAAGATATTGACATGCAAATCGTCCATGCGTCGCGCAAACGCGCTTATTACCTCAAAAACAAAGCGCCAATCTTCATCAGTCCTCTGCTGTTCATCGAGTTTGGATGACGCGATTTCTGTGAGCATATTGGATTTACATCAGAAGAAGAAGAACGCGATTTGAAGACAAGAAATATTTTAAGGTAAGAAATAATTCAGAATTATATTGGTTAGTGTTATTGTTGCATAAACTTCACATTGCAGTTGAACTGTTGCTCGATGCTTCAGTAAATGTTCTCTACACGCGCTGTGAGTTTTAGTAAGTCGCGCGACGTGCGTTTGAAAAGCAAAACGCACCAAAGATAGGCTTCATGGTTTTTACTCCAATCTCATTTCATAACGTCATATCGATTGTAAACATTTGAAGTAACATGATAATCACTATGTTTTTCTCTAGTGTAGTGTTACTGAAGTGTTCATTTTTAGCGATGCCTGCTATACTATTGTTATTATTATTTTAAGCAGCTGTGCGGTGTTCATTATATATATATGTATGTGTATTTTGTAAATTTTAAAAAGCAATCTTAACCAGAACAAATCTAAAATGTATTCCCAAAAACGTGCAGCCCTAGTTTCTCTTGATATCAGCATGTTCACAGGTTGTTGTTGTTTTTTTGTTTTGTTTTTAGGGACCATTTGCCCCACAGATGAGTCCTGCTGACTTCAACATGAGACATGAACATGGTAAAGTGAAAAATCAAACACCTTGGAAATGACAGGTATGTTCTATGTTTCAGGAATGGCACAAAGGTGTGTGACTGTTTATGTCTCTGTCTTTAGTTCAGTGTGTTAAATAATGTGCTTTTTTGTCATTTGTTGTGTATCTTTGGATGTTGTGTTGTAAATAAATCCAAACAATCAAAAAGCCATTCTTTTTTAAATTTCCACATTCTTTGTGCAAGGTTCCTCATAATGATAGTGCCTGAGAGCTCCTAATAGGGCCATTATGGGAGGGTCTTTGTCTTTCTCAGGTGTGAAACACTCAATATTAATTTTGTTTATACCTACTCGCATAAAGCTTTCTTACACAAGATATCTTACAAATTTTAAATCAATATATTGTCTTATCTGAATGAGTAGCCAGGATGATTTTCATATAGTTTTGGAGCAAATATTCTAGGCTACTTGATACAATTTTCAAAAGTCTTTTTTTTTTGTTATTTTCACAAACCACGCATAAATGTCATTATCTCAAAACTAAAAAAAATTACATACATGCTGCTGACATATTATTGTAGCAGAGTTTGTGCTGAATGCAGTGTAATAAGACTTTAGCCATGAAAATGTCACAAGTAACAGAAATAAGCACAAATGTTAGAGCATGTCAGAACAACTCCAGGACCCAGAAAACCCCTCAGACCCCAGAGGGTTAATGGTACTTGTGTAGGAAATTATACATTTGTCTTTTTATTTTATTGTGACTTGCTAACCAAACCATTGTACTCTGAACTTAATGTGTTTTAATTATTGTGGCAAAAATGTGAAATGTGTGCTACTGCTGCTGCACTCAGCCAACAATTTTTGCGGCTGGCCGCCCGCCTCTATGCCTGGCTATATAGACCTTATGTAGCCCCATCCCTGCGCTCGTTGTCTTGTCTTCCTGTTTTCACAGCGGTTTCCACATTTCCACAGCAATCTTAAAGGGGCTATGTGGAGTTTTCAGCGGCATCTAGCGGTGATGTTTCAGATTGCAACCAATACGTTTACAAGCGAGTGCTTGTGCGCATGCTTTTTTTGTTTTTTATTATTATGTGGAGTTTGTGTTGGAGTCTGTGTTGTGCTGGTCGTTTCTTAGTATTAGCAGACTCCATGTCATAAAGTTGCAGTGTCGTCGCTGTTGAGTGCAAAGTCAGTAGACGAGGCAAGAGGCTCGGGAGCGCGCATGCAGGTCTCAGTCACTGGATTTCGCGGCAAATCCGACCCAGAGACTTCACATAAAAATAGGAATACTTGCTTTCAGAGGTAATAGCAAAACCCGCCAAGTGGATCATTTTATTGTGAGATTTCAACCCATTCACACACAGGGAATAAAAAATGGATTCATTTCAGTAGAAAAACTCCACATAGCACCTTTAAAGTCCCTGTAAAGGCAATTCTAAAAGAAAATTCCAAACACATTATAAATTATAGAAATGTATTGCTAAAACACATTACAAAGACTGTGAACTGTGAAGTACTGAATTGTGGAGTTAGACCGTTAAACAGACCGTTGCTGTGTTCAGGATTTTTTTGAGGGGGCTAAAACGGGGGCTCGATGACGCACTGGAGCCCCTGAGCTCCTGGCCCCGCCCCTACTTGATGATGCATTGGAGCCACTGAGGCTGGCCCCTCGCCTAACAATAGAGCACATTTACATCAGTTCGCCGCTCAATCGCGAGTAACTGTCACTAAAAATTGCACCATTTTAATATAGACAAGACAATGATGACATTATTTTATCAGTCTTTTATTGAAACCATCATATCATTCTCCCTGGTGGCATGGTTTGGTTGTGTCTCAGCCAAGCACAAGAATCGCCTAAATCAAATTGTTAAATGGTCGAGTAAGCTGACTGGGGAGCTCCAGTCGCACCCCACAACTCTGTATGCAAACCAACTACAGAGGCTAGCTATAGTCATCGACAAAGATAGTCTGCATCCTTTGAGTAGGGAATTCCAGTATCTCCCCTCTGGACGGAGGCTAAAAGTTCCTGGTTGCAGAATCAAAAGATTTAAAAAGTTTTGTACCAGCAGCAATTCTGTTAAATAAACTATAAAATGATTTGCACAAAACGTATAGCACTTTGGTCAGGTACTGTTCTCTGTTCCTTGTTTTTTACTTAATTTGTATTACCTGTTTTTATATGTTTTAATGTTTTGTGCGTTGCATGTTATGTCTTAAGGATGTTCTGCCTCTTATACTGTAAAACCAGTTTACCTACGGGTACCAATAAAGTAACCTAACCTAACCTGTCAGTAATTAGTTACTACAGCCTACAGTTTGCTAGCTAGCTATGCCTTCGTCACGGAAATGCATATTACCTGGATGCGATCACTTACAAAACAGATCATGTCCTTATTTAAATTTCCGAAAAACAACCATATCAAGAAGAGGTGGATTTATTTTGTAAAGAGCCACCTTGATGGAGAGCTGAGGATCACCATCAACACCCGCCTCTGTAGTGATCGTTTTACACAGGATAGTTTTATAAACTTTCGTCGGAGACAACTGGGATTCAATGATAATCCGCTGTTACACAATATTTTTCTGAAATATTTTCTCAAAATGTCAACAATCCACATGTTCTTTTTAAAATCATTCGGTCTTTTTTAAAATCATTCGGTCTGTGTTGAACCCTCCAGAATCCACTTCTATTTAATTTTCACCTGATGCTTGTGAATTTTTTTTGCCCTTTTTTAACAGTAAAGTTTCAAATATCAGAGCCAATATTATTGCCCCTTTCTTTAAACTTTTCCTTAAACATGGACTGTTCAGCTATTTTGTGTCAGTTTGAGCCAGTTTCAATGCTATCTCTTACAAAGATTATTAATAAAATTAAACCCTACGGACCCTGTCCCTCCTCACTCAGGATGTGTGGGAAACGATTGGCTCTCATGTTGAGGAAATTATAAATAGTAGCCTGTCTTCTGGAGTTGTGCCTGTATTTTGTAAAAAAGCAGTGATTGAGGATTGAGCCACTGATTAAGAAAGCTGGACTTAAGTCCACAAATGTTAAAAATGATTGCCCTATTTCAAAGCTTCCTTTTTAATCGAAAATTTTGGAAAAATTTGTATTTTTGTAGCTACAGTCTTTTCTGGAGGCACATGGCATCTTAGATACTTTTCAGTCAGGTTTTAAAGTATTTCATAGCACTAGAGCAATAGAGTCTGCACATTTAAAGGTTTTTAATTATGTTTTTAATGACAGATTCTGGTGATTCAGCCATCTTAGTGCTTTTAGATCTCACTGCTGCTTTCGACACAGTTGACCACAGAATTATTTTATCTCTGTCACAGTGTCTGGTGGTTCCCTGGGTTTAACATTAGAGGTCTCAGTTTTCACGGTGTCTAGGCATTTTCACTACACTTCCCATAATCCTGTCTGTCACTGATTGTTAATTTCCTTCAGCTGTCTCTCGTCACCTTGTTTGCACTTGTGTATATATACCCTGTCTGTTTCAGTGTTTGTCACGGAGTCCTTGTTAGATGTCCTCACACTTCCTGGTTGGTTTCTTGTCTGTTCCTGTAGTTTGTTATTCTTGTTGGATTGCTTACATGGTATTTGACCCTTGCCTGGACTGATGTGAGTACGGATTCCCCATAATAAATTACTGCTATTGGATCTACCTTTTCCTGTGTGTGTTCGTGACAATCTCGCCTGGAAAACTGTGTGGGAGTCAGGGGGACTGCCCTAAAGTGGTTCCAGTCATATCTTTCAGGGAGATGCTTTTTTGTTAAAATGGGGGACTCTACTTCATCAACTGCGCCTTTTAACTGTGGGGTCCCCCAGGCATCAATTCTTGGTCCTATTCTTTTTGCATTGTACCTCCTTCCACTTGGAATAATTTTTAAAAAGCATGTATCTCCTATCATCTTTATGCTGATGATTGTCCAATTTATATGCCAATCAGAAAGCATGAAGGCAGCCCCCTAACACCCCTACCTTGAATGTTTAAATGACGTCAAACCGTGGTTGGCCCCAAATGTTTACAACTAAATGAGAGTAAAACAGAGATTATGCAGTTTGGCCCCACAAACCCTATGATATATTTGGGCCCCCTCAATGACTTTGTGCATCCTGTTGTAACTAACCTTGGGGTAAAAATAGACTGTGAATTTAAACTAAACAAACAAATAAATGTAGTAGTGAAATCTAGTTTTTATCATCTTCGCCTTTTAGCCAAAGTTAAACCGTTTTTGTCTTTTAACAGTTTTGAACAAGCTACACATGCTTTTATTTCTTCTCGTTTAGACTACTGTAATGCAATTTATATCGGTATTAATCAAAATGCACTTTCACGCTTACAAGTTAGTCCAAAATTCTGCAGCACGTCTTTTAACAGGAACCAAAAAGCGCGCTCATATAACTCCAATTCTTGCCTCATTACATTGGCTTCCTGTTTGTTTTAGGATTGATTTTATCGTTTGTTTTTAAAACTGTGAATGGACTGGCCCCAACATATATCTCAGACCTCATCCAAATTTATACGCCAGCACAGATACTTAGGTCAGAGGGCCAGCTCCAGCTTGTGGTCCCCAAGTCAAGACTTAAATTTCGGGGGGACAGGGCCTTTTCTGTGGTTGGTCCTAAACTAAACTCTGCCCCTCCATGTCCCGAACTTCCCCTACAGTTGAGTGTTTTAAGGCTCGTCTCAAGACACATTTTTATTCTTTGGCTTTTAACTGTTGTGTGGTCCTTTGTGGTGCTTCTTTTTATATTTTTATATATTTTATATACTTATTTTGTTGTAATAATTTTATATTAATTGTTTTGAGTCTTCTGTGCAGCACTTTGGAAACTTTGTGTTTGTAAAATGTGCTATAGAAATAAAGTGGATTGGATTGGATTGGATTGTTACTGGTGAATGTGGCTAAACGACCATCTCCCGCTTCGGCCTTCATCCTCCCATCCCACGAGTGGGCGTGGTTTCAGCGCAGCCAGCAGACACGTCCCCAGCGTTTGAGAGAAGAGAATACTGTAAATTTTTTCACAATTTTTGGTAGCTTATTTTTATTTACTTTTGCTGTTTTATCATTCAAATTTGGCTGGGTGGCTAATAACACATTTTTCTGTGGTGTGACAAACTCAGAACATACTTAATTTTTACTTTACATGGACTTTAAGGAATTATGAATTAACCGCTCTGTCTATTTAGTTAGCTTGTACGTGTGTTGTTTGGATTAGAGACACTTTCCAAAAGTTGCTAAAAGTTTTTTTAGTTTTTTTTAATTGCTAAATTTGTTGTTAGGGTAGAGTAGCAAAGGTTGTTAGGGTAGTCTGAAAAGTTGCTAAATCTACCAACAAAATTGCTAAATTGGCAACACTGTATACCCAGTATAGCCATTTGGTTATAAATGTATTATTTTATGCATTTTACATATGTTAAAACATAATGAATATTACTGTATATAATAATTGTAATAATACATCAATGTTAAAGGTAGGGTTGGTAATCCTGTTCAGAAACATTTTTTTTTATACTGGGTGAAATGGTCCTTCCATTTTGATAGTAGTCAATACATTATGTGTTCAGAAAAAGGAATGAAACAAATCTGACCTCTGTAGCAGCTGTAGGACAGTAAAAACTCTGACCTATCACTGCCATTCGGTGCGAATGTAAATAACCAATCAGATGCCTTCATGTCTCGTGCCCGAGCACCACTGCGTGCACAGCAGTGATGCGCGGGTCAATGTATAAACAACCCGCACACGACCGACGTTTTCAACTAACCCGCCCGAAACTCGAACCGCAAAAAAAAAAGAAAGAAAATATTGTTCCTGACCCGCGGTTTTTAAAGTAGCTATAGTAAATGCGTCATCCTCGCGCATTCAGCCAATAAAGTGTAGACCTATGTATTTCATAGAACATTGTGTCTAGTACTATATAAATTACAAAGGTAAACGACCTGACCGACCGCGACCCGAATATCATTAAAAATATTTTTGGATGCACCCGCTCATTTTGGATCAACCCGCGCATCACTGGTCTGGTAGGTACATGCATAGACATCATATAGATAGACGCCCTATCGACCGCTACTGCCTATTAGCGCGGTCGAGTCGTGGGGCCGCCATCTTAAACCGGTCACCCGCTCCACTCAGTGTAATCTGTATGGCAGGTGCAATGAGCTGTCAGCGCATTTAATTAATCATATCTCACTGAATACCGAACTGATTTTCACGTGGGTTTGTTTTCTGCAAATGTCATTCATGTAGCTATGATACAGGGCACATGGTTCGGCATATTTTAATATTCATAGTAGGCTTAACAGTAATATCATATTCTGATATAAGATATAAAGTGACCAGATGTCCAAAATCAAAATATGTGATGTAGGATATAAGGTATTTTATAAATCACACACTATAAATATGATAAAGAAGCAAAAACAAATAGTTGCAGTAAAGTAAGATATTTTAATAAGTTGAAGATACAATAATGATTTGTGACACACACACACACACTTACTCTCTCTCACACACACACAAACACACACTCGATTTGCGCATCGCCGTCATGTGTGTATTACACAGGTAACGTTATTATATTGCTTTCTGATATCACGTGCGCAAACACAAATAACCTATATTTATATATGCTTACTACAGGGCCGGTGAATGCTTGTATCTGATAACCGAGAAGCTCTTGTAATTATTACTTTACCCAACCTCTCCATGCCGAGTGATGCAGTAAACATAGCCTAGCTAACGTTAGCTGGCTACGATTTCAGTACAGTAATATCAAAGATCCTTGCTCCTTCTCAATTATCTGGTAATATTCTATTCACAAAATACAACCAATAGTACGGTAATGTTAAAATTTACTTGTGAAAAGTAATCCCGGGCCCTATTTGCGCTGGTCCACCGATTAGAACAGGAAAATGCTCCACAGTGCTCTGGAGTATAACTGCTGCTAAGCAACGAAACTAGGAGTACGACCGGTTTAAGATCGGCCGTATTTCTCAGTGCCCAGCGGCCAATAGGGCATCTAGTCTCTATATAATATCTATGGGTACATGCAGCTGAACCAAATGTGGATGCGCGTTCGTGTTTGTGGGGGGGGCGTAGCTTTGGACGGAGCACTGACAGGAGGGGGCGGAGCTTAGAAGAGGTGCCACTTTCAAATCTGGCTAGCTCTCCAACATTACCTACTCTAGCTTTAAATTCTCATGAACATAAATTTATTATGTATGAAATCATTTTCTTTTAGAAGTCAAAATGGTCAGAAAATATTTAAGAACCACAGACAGGGGAAAGACACCGGCACAGATTATGCTAGAGGCAGCCAGACAGGTGAAGACTCAAAACAGAAGTAGTAGGAGCACAGCAAAGGACTTCAAAGTACCATTCAGCACACTAAGCAGATAATGCCACAAGATCAGCCAGGATGAGATTGAAGGCAAGAAGACCTAGGTGTAGCGGTTGTTATATCAGGAACAGACAAATATTTTATCCAAATTTGGAAGAGGAGCTGGTTAAGTATCTGTCCAAGTCAGCCGATGACTATGCGTTATGTTGCCCCCCTGGCCTGGTGGGTGTCAGGGGGGGTGGGGTGTGTTCTAAAATCCTGTATGCAGAAACAATGAGACAGAAACTTTAGCTTGCTTTCAGCTCAACTGCAGTATTTATTCTCTTCAACAAAGGGAAACAAATTAATATTCGACTAATTTGGTAATAAACAAAATGCTTGTTTGTAGCATCAGGTAATTCACAGTACTTTCAAGTATGTAAGATATCACCATATATTCAGAAAATACCAAAGTAATGATAACATATGTGAATACATAATAACGGAAGCACAGTAAAATAAACCATATCCATGTCCATACTTTCCATTGTGCCTCATTTGACATGAATTACATATTGACCAATCGAACACAAAAACAACTAACTTGTTCTCATTTGGTTGTTGTAACAAACATTTTCCAAAGTTCGACAGTTCATTACATTACGTTACACAAATTACTGAATTTCCATTACCGGTACTTTTAAAGTCAACTACAATGCTTACACACACAGGAAAACCGTTTAACATGATGTGTTATACACACATTAGCACTGAATACATTTTCAGATAGGTTAACAAAACCAAACTAGACCATTAGTATTTCTATTGTACTGTGGGTTACCCATTAGCAACAGGTCCGCTAGCCTAACATGGCAGTGTATAGCTAAACATTTTCTATAGCTAAATTTTTCTATAGCTAACTATTTCACACATTACGGCAAAACTACTTAACTCTAAACATTGCACATACTCACTAAGGATTCACAACACGTAGTTGTTTTCTGGTTGTGACATCATTGCTCTCATCAACAATAAGATAGTATGGTCCACTTCCTATATCCTCCAGAAGATCTTCATGTGATACTGGTCCTATCACTGAATTAATTAGTGCTGTGCATTTCATATGATGTAAACTAATACCTTTGTTGGAAATTTCTTCCACAACACTTCCTAAATGATCAACAGTTGAAGTGATTGAATGACAAGCAATGTGGGCAGCCAGCTTAAACTCTGCCTCTTTCACAGCAACATTAGTTCTTAGAAAGGAACTGCCTGTGTCAAATAATGGTGTGGTATTTGAGAAAGGAGCCGCGTTTTAAAAAAAACCTTTTTCAGTCGCAGCATGAGCTACCAGATCACTGTGGTGAGCTCTGATTTCACATTTCCAATATTTGCAGAATGCTTTTCTATCATCATTTTGGAACACTTCAAATCCACTCATTTAATCCTTTCTCTGTCTCCCATTCTTTGCGATACTACTTTCCATATTTTCCCCATTTAACTGACATTTTCGAATGCTGCTTGTTCATCCACGGACAACCGACCGAAGCTTCTACAACCTCTACAAAGCTCTCATGTGACGTGATGATGCTTGATTTGTGATGTTGAGTCAAGCACATGTGACGCGTCTACTCGCGAGTAGCAGCTGTTGTTGCCAAGTATTCATTCCCGGGGATCAATACCCACTAATAAATGGTTCCCATTTCATTTGATCTTTGTCTGCAATTTTTATTTTTATTTGCGGCCACGGTACATTATAAATGTAGCCCAAAAAAAATGCAACCCACGACTCTAATTTTTTCCGCGACTCATTTTTTAAATTGCCCCAATTGTGCGGGAAAACCGCTACCCTGGAAACTATGGGCACAGGTTTCCTCCAGGTGACATCTGGAACATGGATGAGACAGGTGTCACAACAGTCCAGAAACCAAACAGGGTCATTCATTGCCAGGCGGGGATTTAAGCAAATTGGGTCAATAACCTCTGCAGAGCGAGGGTCGTTTATTACCCTTGCCTGCGCAGTTTCAGCCACAGGGAATAGCCTTCCTCCATATTTTGTCTTCACCAGGGTAAATTTCAGGGACCACTTCATTCAGAATGGACCTATAGGTAGCAAAGGAGGTGCAAACCCATCAGGATGGATGAAGGAAGAACACTTTGTTGAATTCCTGAAGCATTTTGTGGAGAATACAAAATGCACAAAAGAGAAGCCATGTCTCCTTTAGCTTGACAACCATGAGTCCCATCTCTCTGCCTACTACAGGCCTATGGCAGTCCGACAGTAGCCTAGCCTATTCATTCAAAATCGACGATGGCGCTGAATGAGCAAACTAAACTCAAAATAACTCCAGATCTTTGTATTAGTCATAGTGCACTGGATATAGATCAGCAGTTATAATAATAAAACAAGATAATGTTAATAAAATTTTACACAATGCTATTGGCTATGAGATCGCGCTCATCTAGCCTATCTCAGTGGGTTGTCTGATGTTATCATCACAAAAGATCTAACTGTTACAAGGATATATTTAAAAAAAATTCTTCTTGACATTTAAAACATAATACAATACTATAATGAACATTAAATTAATCTAATTATTTGCCTCTTTTGCCGCTGAAAATGTTCCTCCCGAAAATTAAATCTTCTGCAGATCTCCGGCCGAGTCCTAGGATTTAACCACCAAAACGGTTTTTTTTTTGTTTGTTTTTTCAGACGGCTGAGTTCCATAATTCTTGTTGTGGCCCGACTGTGACAAAACGAACTCGGTGCCGACGGTAAATACCAAACAGTGTTCCAGCCAATCACCGACAAGCAGGGTGAAGGGGGGACACATGAAGGGGGGTGTGGAGGAGAGGGAAGTTAGAATTAAATTTTCTTTAAGTTTGATATGGCCGACATACGACCAAAGAGACGACGTTCCGATGAACAAATTGCAAAGAGGGAAAAGGATAAGGACCGCACGAAGTCCCGAATTTACATTGGAAAAGCCTGCGAAATGTGGCGAGAACTCCGCCGGCAGAGGGGCTTCCAATCCAACATCCAGGTAGCTCTGTTTTTGCTGGACGGGTGGGTAAATCCAGTTTTTCTAAATGGACGTTCGCCTAACCAACAAAAGGATATAATTAGCTAGATCTATGCAGTCAGCGCTAATAGTGAATACATCATATAGGTTTCTAGCAGCTAGCGATTGATCTCTATTGTAAACTCTATTTTTTTGCGACCGTTATTTTGCAATCAATCGCGTTCTAATTTCTATGGAGATGCATGAACCTTGTCACGTGACATTTCGCAGTCACAATGGCGCACACGATGGATAACCGTCTGCAGGTGAGTAGTTTGACTGTTTCGCTTTATTTTTTATTTAAAACCTCTCAAATAATTTGTTAGCGTGTACCGACTATGGTTGATATGGTTATGTTTATGTGTTCCCCCCCCACTGCTTTGAATTTCGCTGGCACATGGTACTTTGCATCTCCCTCACAACAGCCGCGTGACAATCGGTGAGTAACATTAGGCTATATTTTAGTTTTTAATTGTATTCTGAAGCATCTAGAATTATTTACAAGCATGCAATAAATATGAATAAAGAACGTAAAACGGACAGTGCTCAATAATGTGGTCGTTCACGTCATTACGGTTTGTTTGTCTGTCAACGCGCTGTTTTGCACATTGCAAAAAAGTATGTTCAGTAATCCGTGCATTCAGGAGGTAAAGTCGGGGTTCAGTTGAATTGATACGTTATACGTAATATGAATATACCAAAGCACATATTTGACGTTAAATCCTTTACATCGATTTTCTTGTTTGTTTTAGTTAATATTGTTACTGAGTTTTATATCTCTCAATAGCAAAGCAGAGAAAAGCTACATTCTATGACATTGTTAAATTATATTTTCCTATATACAAAACAAGCTGTGTGACCATATACAATTATATATATATATATATATATATATATATATATATATATATATGGTCACACCTCACTTATTAGCTTGCTCAAATGTTTGTTGGAAATATAATTTAAAGGTTTAGTTCACTTTTTAATTAATATTCTGTCATCATTTACTGACCCTCAAGTTGTTTCAAACCTGTATTAATTTCTTTCTTCTGCTGAACACAAAGGAAGATATTTTGAAGAATGTCAGTAACCAAAGAGTTAACTGGTCCCATTGACTTCCGTAGTAGGAACAAATATATACTATGGAAGTCAATGGGACCAGTTAACTGTTTGGTTACTGACATTCTTCAAAATATCTTCCTTTGTGTTCAGCAGAAGAAAGAAATTCATACAGGTTTGAAACAACTTGAGGTTCAGTAAATGATGAAAGAATTTTCCTTTTAAAGTGAACTAAACCTTTAAAGAAGTCATACCATGTAGATTTTCTCTGCTTTGCTAGTGAGAGACATGTAGAAGTTTAGCATTATTCATAGAATTCAAACGTATGACATTTGTTAAAAAGAAATCACAAAATGTACACATTTCATGTATGTTTTATTTAATCTATTTTAATGTAAGTTAAATGTTTTTGTTTAATACAATACATTTATACTTACTAATATAATTACAAAACAGATAACAAATATATTTACAATGAATAACAATCAAAATAGTAATCATCATAAACAAACAAACAAAAAATCTATAAATATACTCTAACTTGTGATAAATGTTTTTGTTTAAAACAAACTATTATACATACCTTTATACTTAATAATATAATTACAATAAATAATAATTAAAATAGTATCATCATAAATTAATTAATATACTCTGACTTTTTACAGGCTTAATAATGCTTCAGTGTGTGGTACTCATAACATGGGACAGCACACAAGGGAGTGTTGCATGGCGCACACAAGTGCTTGGTGAGGCGCCTCTGCTTGCCCTTGCGTGTGCTGGAGAGGCAGACCTTGCAGTGCCGCCTGGTCTTGCTGCCCTGGGAAGTGGTCTGAGGGACTTCAGATGGGAAATGCCTGGCTGTAAGGCGCAGAGGAGTGTCCAAGGCAGGACGCCCGCCTTTGGTTGGCCCGCGCAATGTGCTGTACTCCTCCAGCAGCCCTCTCATCAGGTTCGTCCTGAATTGTGGGGTGATTTCCTTTCCTACTCATTGTAGAGAACATCAATAGGGAGTGAGGAGAATAGAATAGTATGTGACAGTGTGGTCTGTTTATTATTGTGAATTTGTTAACACTTTAGATTACATTAATTAAAAATGTTATCACTTTTTATCTTGTTTATATTTATTATTAGATGATTTGTATCCATTTCTCACCAGTAATTTGCCGGTAGACGACGTGGCTGTTGAGTAAAACCGTGTCAAGTATATGAAAAAAGATTTTCTTGTACCACTTGGTAGACTTTCTGGTGCATTCATGAAAACCAGTCATCATATCAGCTTTGTCAACTGCCCCCATCTTTTTGTTATACTCCAGCACACAGACTGGCTTCATCCTTGGTTGCCCAGTGATGTGATCAAGCTTCCCTGTGGCTGCCATACCAGTTGGGTGGACTGTGGTAAGGACATGAACATTACCCCAAATCTGTGCCGTTTAGATGGAATGAACTGACGAAATGCCAGCCTGCCTTTTCACTTCATCAGAGACTCATCCACACACAGATCCCTGTATGGCACAAAAATGCGATGAAAGGAGGAGGTGAGAGCAGTGAATATGTTTCTGATTTTTTTCAGCGGGTCGTTGGAAACTGCTGTCGCATTGTTTGCGAAGTGAAGACAGCGGAGGAGCAGAAGGAAGCGATCCTGTGAGAACAAAGACCCAAAAAATGGGGTCAAGAGCATGGGGTCTGTGCTCCAGTAATCACGAAGTGATGGTTTTTTTTTATCACCCCCCATTAAGACAACTGACACTAAAATGTGTACATTTTAGAGATATTTGTTGGTACCCATTTAACCAGCTTTCCTTTAATTTCCCTTTCTTGCAAGTCAGAGGCATAGCGGTTTGTTTCCTCCACAATTTCTCCCATGACATCTTCTGTGAGGAACATTTTAAAACAATTGACCTCACTGGGTGATTCTGGTGGATTTTGCACACCACAGAGCTGGTTGTCAAAATTGCCTGGGCCAGGAGGATTAAAAAGGTTGGTTGCCTGCCATAACAATGAGTTTACCTCTTCTGCCTCATTTGGGACTGGTGTCGTCTCTTCATCTGCAATGTTGTCAAGAGCTTCAAGGTTTGGGAGAAGATCTTCATCGCTGTCACTCTCTGCCTCGCTGTCAAAAATCTCCTCATCAGAAGTACAAAAATTCCTTAATTTCCTCATTTGTCAGTTGTCTTCTTTTATATAAATTTTCTGTCATTTTCTCTGAAGTTGGTGAGCTTGATTAAAGTTGTGTCTTTAAATGAGAACGAGTGTGAGGTAACGGTGACGTCAGCTCTACATTTGTCAGCGGGAAAAAAAGACTTGCAATGCATGACAGTTAAAATCTTTTTTATTTTTTTATACAAAATATTTACAAACTTGTAGTTATTAACATCGTTAAATATATGTAAGGGAACTCCTAATAAGGTTTTAATACTTAGAGAGAAAAAAAGATCATGTTAGTTGATCGGTAAGATATCACGGGCTATGGGCGCCGCCATTATTTGTTTACAACACTGATGGAGAGTTGGACTCGGAGCCTGCTGGATTTACAACATGCAAGATCATCCATGTCTCCCGAAATATATGACAGTAGCCCCCGCTTCACTGCATCTCACGCGACGCTCCTGCTTGACGCTCATGCACTGCTCCTGGTGTGAATCCAATCATTGATTAACATGCACGCACGCCGAAAAAAATACGCTTGCTGTGTGAAACGGGCGTTTTATCTACAAGGTGTTTGACTCGAATAAATATTAATATTACATCATGTTTAAAAGGTTATTTTGCTGTTATAAATATTAGTGCGCAATAATAAACTATATATTTGTTATTGTGTAATGTAATTTAAAGTGAATGAAACCTAAAATAAACATTAAAATACACTGAACAGTTGTGATAATGATGAGAACTGCACGTCCGTCTCTGGCTCAGTGCCAGTCAAAGCGGGAAAGCAGTAAATGCAAACGTTTGACATTTTTTGAATTTAGCAGTTGATCACGTGATTCACTGAACGTTCTAATCACACCGGTGTGATCGTACGCTCCAGGGACCAGCCAAGACTGATCACACCGGTGTGGTCGTACGTATCAAAGGGTTAAGATAGTCTTGCTCTTGACCGTAATTGGAACCAGTTTTCCCACGCCTCCTCAAAGAATCTGTATGTTACAGATGTAATAATGGTTTATTCAGAATGTAGATTACTGTTTAAAAGTCGATGTGTAGGGTTATATACAATAGGTACATTGCATTTTAATTTTACTCTAGACAATTTAATAAACGGACTGAACTTTAACATTTTAATCTTTGGTAATTGTTAACTTAAACTTTGCACAAAAGAAATTCCATCCTATCTACTTTCTAAATGTGTGTTATGGATCTATTGTGAACAATGCACACATGCATGTTTTTGACCTTGTAATGTTTAATACAAATTTTGTTGAAAAAAAAAATATATAAATGTTGTATTTATTTAACTTTTTATGTCAACAGGTTCAACGTAACTGGGTTATGTTGCATTTAATAAAACATTGTTTATTTCAGTAAACTTAAGTTTATTACATAAGGTTAATTCAATGCCATTTAATTTAATCAGGTTAACATTCTTAATTTTGTCCAAACTATTAAGTTCAATTATCCTAAAATTAATATCAAGCAAAAATTAAAACAAATAATCCAATTGTTTAATTTATTTAGTGATTGTGTTCAACAATTTTTACAACCTTTACAAATGTTATCTAATAAGTAGGGCTGTAACGATTTACGATATTAAACCGAAATCGCGACACTCAGATCCACGAACCTGTGTCGCGGTATGATAAGGCAGATCGCGATCGACACACCCCTTCCCAGACTTATCTTTCTCGTCCAGAATAGATCCCAGGGCTGTGACGGGGTCTTTTACATATTAGGTATGGGAATTTCAAGCAAAAATAATATTCGAAGATCGCTGGGTATCATTTGATTATTATTCAAAAATCGCACCTCTCCCCCACACGCACACACACACGCGCGCACGCGAGCACACACACACACACAAGCAAACAAACACCAGAGCAAGTGAGGAAAGCGCGCGGTGTTTGCTTGTATGTGTGTGTGTGTGTGTGTGTGTGTGTGTGGCACCGGCGCGCGCGTGAACTGTCTGGAGCTCACCTCATAAACGAGCTTAGAAAGCTTGAAATACTTTTACTTGATTTAACGTTAATTCAAAACATAAAGAAATGGCGGCTTATAGGCTAATTCGTAGGAAGTGTGCATTTCTCTATATAGGCGCGTTCCCTTTGTGGCAAGCGTTATTCCTGCGCTTGAGATGCGGGTCATGCGGAATAGGCAATATATTATTTGTGGTTTACAGCACAGACAGTAAGCCTCGGTTACCTCAGAAGAATTTTTAACATGCTCGAATCATCTCCACAATGGAGTATAGTTCTGTTTGTTTTTCAAAAGTATTTTGTTACAACAAAACAGAGTTATAGCTTTAGCTATTTATTTATTTGGCTTTTAAAATCCTCCCTCCTCGCAAGAATCGCGGTTTGTATCGAATCGTGGGTCAGAAATCGGGATACGAACCGAATCGTGGGTTTGCTGTATCGTTACAACCCTACTAATAAGATAACCTTTTACAAAAGCTTTACTCCGTAAAGACTCTTAAAGGGATAGTTCACTTTGAAATTAATTTTTGATATGTTTTAGCTTAACTCAAGGGCATCCAAGATGTAGGTGTCTTTGTTTCCACAGTATTTTCAATTTTGATATTTTTAGGTCAAACCGTTGTTGTCTGACAGTCATATCATGCAGGTCTATGGGGTCCACCTTGTGTTTTTTTAAAACTTTACAAACAGGGTCAATATAACGCTGGTTTTGCTAAGAAGCTGCTCCTGAAAAAAGGATCTGTACCAACTATTCGTGTTCCTGCTGAACCTCCAGAAGAAGTGAGTGTAACGTTTAATTAACCTTTATAATAATCCTTATATTAATCTTTGCAAATCGCTAGCACGCTTCACGATGAATGCGGCTGACTTAATGTTTACACTCAGGGTAATGTTACATTACAGCATGTTTTTACGACGTTCTTAATATAATTAATAATTCCACGTTTATTGAACAATGCGTTATAGTTATGTTATCCTCAGAGACTCCCGCTGCCATTCTTCAAAATATAGCCTCAACTCTTGTCAAGGCAACACTCCACGTGTGTTGTGTAAAAAACGCCCCACAGAACAGAGGGGCGGGGTGAGCAGAGCTCATAATCATTTAAAGACATATGCACTAAAACGGCGTGCTGAAAACAGCTGTTTTTGACCAGGTAAAATGAGTGTTTTCTTACAATACTAATGAGAATTTTTTATTAAAGTATATTACAAACTTTTAATTTAGACCCTAAATAATCATATTAGCTTGTACAAAAATGGCATTATATGACCTCTCTAAGGATTTCCCCATCCCACTGCTTGCACCAACAATTCCAGGTCCACGCTGTAGAGGAAGGAGTTAATTATTGGTGCCAACTAAAGCCTGGGACAGACACTGTATAGTATATAGTCCCTGATTAACATCAGACTTGTTTAGAAGGAAAAACATAACATCATCATTAAAATGCTGAAAATGTATTTATGATTTTTAGACTTGCTTGGCCACACATTACATTAAGTGTGGGTGATTTTTAGGGTTGTCCCCTGATAGTAGACTAGAAGTGGCTTAGCCGACCAAAATTGTATTAGTCGGTTAGTTGCAGAAAAAACCCCCGCTTGTGGCGAAGTCACGCAGTCTGTGAGTTCTTTGTGGTAATGTCAGTGTTTCGGGGCAAGAAATCCAAACGTTCGCCTATCATCCATACCTCAGATAAATATAAAGATATAAACATGCAATTAGTCAACCAATGGCTTAAATGAACGACTACTAGTTGACTAAAAAAATCTCTCTACTGCAGCTCTACTGATTTTATAAATACACGAGACACCCAGAATTTTCTATCAATCATGTTACACCATGGTGCAGCATTTTCAAACTTCCTATATTCCGATATTGCAGGGTAAGTGGATCTGAATATACAGACTACAATAAACATAAATAAATAAGTAAATAAACAAACAGGATACCTGGTATCTCAATTCTTGGAGCGTGAGCAAACTTCTTTCTTTTAACCTCAGTGCCTTCCTCCTCTGAGTCAACATCCTGACTATATATAGGGTTAGGTCTGAAACAAAGAATCAGACAGCATGATGGGCAGAATCATAAATACAATTTGATCACTTTCTTTATTATTTGTCCATTTAAATAACATTACTTCGACTTTCGTCATTGTCGACCATCGAACTCGTCTGACAGAATATCAGTTGTGTCACAGTTGTCTTTTAGATATCTCTGCAGGCTTCTTTGGGCTTCGTCATAAGTATCTGAAAGCATTCAAAAGAGACACCCTTAAGATAAAGTTAGGGGGGGAGACCTTCAAACTGTACCTCTTTAATTCCTGCTTCTACTACTACTACTACTACTACTACTACTACTACTAAAAGTACTGTTAGACCTACCTGTAAGTAGTTTTTTTATATCTATCTTTGTTTGGTATTTATGTTGGCTTGTTGAATGTATATAGGCCTATTGTCATATTGGAATAATTCTGTAGTGCTAGGGAACTGTGTCAACTTGTGTAAAAGTTGAATGAAAACAAAGATGAACAAAATCGTATGGGTTTGGAACTACTAGATTTCATGGAAATGTAAACTGCATCATAAATAAAATGTATTATTATTATTATTACATGCGGGTGAGCAATTAATGACAATTTTAGGTAAACTATCCTGCTGAAATTCTGCTTCAACAGTTGTTTACTTACCATGACTAATTAAACGTCTCACTGGCTCATACAAAATCCATCCGTCACCTGGCTGGAGGTAATTTTTTACTGCAGCATGACTTTTTGATCTCTCTTTGGTGGAGAATGGTGGGCATGATAATTTGTCACCATGAAGCCAGTTGTGGGGAACTATTTCAGTGCAACCATTTTTAAATTGAACAAGGCACCATCGCTGCTTGTTTTCCATTTTGATACCTTGAGAAAATAAAGCAAAGATGGTAAATGAAAAGATAGAAGATAAAATCCAAGAATGTACTGTACTCGATGTACTGTAACTGTCCAACTCATCCACACCCTAAACCATATTTTCCAAATGTGTGGTAAAATATTTGGCACCATGTTTTTTACTCGGTACATGAACAACAATTCTGGAAAATATGGTTTGTTCAAATAAAAATGTCCACGATTGTAAATTTACCATATTAACACTGTAAAAGACCAATGATCACAAATGACAAAATAACAGGGTATTACCAACAGGAAAGCAACAATAAACCTCTACCTCACTTCATATGAAGCATAGGCATTGCAATGAAGCCATTTTTATCAGGATAGAGGACACATTTATTTTATGCCAGTCTGCTAACACCAAGATTGTCATGCATCTGCCAGACCTTGTAACACCCTATGAATGAAGACATGCAGGGATATGAAAAGTATGACTCCTGATGTTTGAAATTTTGATACAGTACAAATATCTGTTCTTCAACCTTAACTATATTTTTAACAAGAGCAATTGCATCTCCGACCTGTATGCAGTTATCTCCTTCCTGTGTGGATAATGTAAATTTATATGTGGTAACTTTTTTGTATTGTTCAGCTAAGCTAAACTGAGGAGGCAATGGGCCATCAAAATGGAGGCTATGTAAAATGCACTCTTTGAATGGGACTGGGATGTGCACACATGGGATTTCAGATATTCTTTTTACTACTTGCTGCAATGGTAAATGTGGCTTACGTAACATATGCTTGACCTGTCCTAGATCATTCTCAAAAGGAAAATCAGACACATTATCCAGAGGCCCAAAACGCCTGTACTCATCTGCAAGGTGTATTACTTGGTGTATGGTGAACACAATTTCATTCCTGCCATAAAGCTCTCCAAAATGGTTCACAAAGGAGACAGCATTCCAAGTGAGCTTGTCTCATAAAATGCTTGTCTCTGAGTACAATGGGCCCTGTATATAACATGAATGAGCGAAGCTCAGTGGCTTTCCATCGATCAATCTCTGTCAGAAAAAAAAAAACAGCATGCACTTACTTTTCGTGTTTATACTAGAGGGAAAGATGCACTAAACAAAGTATCAATTTAGTCAAACAGAAAGACTATCGCTTAAATTCTTAATTGTCATTTATTCCTATAAACACTGCATGTTGACGGCTCTCAAATAAACGTCTTTACCTAAAACACACACAGTCCAACATACAAAGTGTGAAACAGCAATATCTGCTATTTAAACAAGATGTCTAAATCTAGTGAGATAATAAAACCATCATTTGCACACTTTTGTGTATTTATTATAAATGGTGCTTTTCAACCCTCTTTTCTTAGTGATTTGGTCTTTTGAATCTTACATGGATGTTTTGGACACATGGGATTCCTGTATAAAGGAATTATTTAGAAATTATTTAGAAATTAACCAGAATCATGAGAAGCAATAAAAATAATTATTATAGTAAACTACTGGAGGACAACAGAAGCAATATAAGAAACACCTGGAAGGTGTTGAATGAAATTATCAAGAAAAAAAAGGCAAAACAGGAGACACTAACTATTTTCTGACAAACAACAATACAGAAGTTAAGGATATGACCTTAGCTGCAAATTAATTTAATGATTTTTTTGTTGAAGTTGGTCCAGGTTTAGCTGAGGAGTTTGCAAAGACTGGCAGTATAAATGATGTGATAAGCAAGAATGTATATATTAATGAATCTATGTTTGTTAAGGAAACTGATGAAAAAGAAATTAAAGAGATTGTTAAAACTTTTAAAAGTAAAAAGTCAACTGAATGGAATGGTATTGACATGTTTATGGTAAAAAGTATTATTGGTTGTGTTGTTAAACCTGTAACGCATGTATGTAATCAATCTCTTTCCAGATAAAATGAAAATGGCAAAAGTGATACCAATATATAAGGCTGATGGAAAACATACACTTTCAAACTACAGACCTGTTTCACTGCTCTCCCAATTTTCAAAAATACTAGAAAAAATATTCTCTAAAAGGCTCAATAATTTCATTACTAAACATAATATACTGTGTGATCAGCAATATGGTTTCAGGGCCAATCGGACAACTTCACATGCACTTATTCAATTTGTGGAAGAAATAACAACAGCAATAGAACAAAACAAATATGGAGTGGGGATATTATTGGATCTTAAGAAGGCATTTGATACAGTAGACAACAATTTTTTGATAATGAAATTACACAAATATGGAATTAGGGGGACAGCACTTTCTTGGTTAAATAGCTATTTACATAATCGACAACAATATGTTGAATTGCAAAACCATAATTCAAAGATAAAGAAAATTACCTGTGGTATCCCCCAGGGGTCAGTGCTGGGACCATTGTTGTTTAATTTGTATATAAATAATTTATGGGAGGTGTCAACAATACTGAAAACCATTTTATTTGCTGATGATACTAATTTAATCTGTTCTGCGGAAAATCTGGAATCTTGGAACTCTTGGATACAGTGGAAAATTAATTTAAAAAGATGAAGACCTGGTTTGATGCAAACAAACTAACACTGAACTTAAGTAAAACTAAATTTATAATTTTTGGTAATCGTGCCACAACCTTAAATAAAAAACTTATGATAAATGATATTGAAATAGAAAGAGTAAAATAACTTAAATTTCTCGGAGTAATAATTGATGAAAAATTATGTTGGAAGCCACATATACACTATATCAAGGCCAAAATATCCAAATCAATTGCTATATTGTATAAAACCAATTATCTATTAAATCAACAAACATTGTATACGTTGTATTGTTCCTTCATACTGCCATACATTACTTACTGTTTGGAAGTATAGGGAAACACTTACAAAACCAACACTGAACCTATATTTATCCTTCAAAAGAGAGCCTTAAGAATTGTAAATAAAACTACTTATAGAGCACCAACTACTCCACTGTTTATTCAATTAAAAGCACTAAAATTCAGAGATATTGTTGACTTCAAAACTGCACAAATCATGTACAAAATAAATAATCAACAGCTATCGAACAGTATTCAAGGGTTGTTTCAAATGAGAGAGAGCAAACATCACTTAAGAGGAACATTTGTATTTAAAAAGAAATGTATAAGAACAAATTCTAAATATCACTGCATCACAACCAAAGGAGTAGCTGCAATGAAGAGATGAAATCATGTACAACAATAAGTACTTTTAAAAGACTATTTAAACTGAATATATTAAATGGATACGAAAAGGACTTGAGGTGAAAGTATTGTATACAGGTTCCTTGGTCTACATATTAAGTCTAGTATGGAGGTGTTATTATTTGATTTGCTAGATAGAGGGAAATTAAGAAGATAGATGGAAATAAAAGAAGAAAAGAAAAGGGGAAAAAAATGTAAATGTGGGTATATGCTTGTATGTATGCATCTATATTTATGTGAATGCATGGGTTTATGTGAACTGTAGGTAGATATACGGTGTATGAAAAGATGTGTGTATAAGAGAAGCATCAAATTGTTTTGTATTTAACTAAAGGATAAAATTAGAGAAAGGGGTAGAACATGGGAATTTCAAATTTTAATTACTTACAATAATTTTGGAAGATTGTGCTGAGAAGTACATGACCTTATTTAGCTGCTATTTTAATTTTATATATGTATGCATGTCTGTATTTATATTTTATTTTTATTTTATAAATATATATTTTATTTTTTTACATGTTCAAATAAACTACTAAACCAAAAGATTATGGTTTAAAGTTAGTCCATAGGCTTTACAAGAGAGTGGTACTTTGCATCACTACGGTGCGACAAAAATATGTTGGCGTGTATAAAATACATCCAAAAATTTAAGCACAACTATTTACACACATACTATCTGTATATTCCATTATCTGTTTATTTGGGGTCAGAGAACACCATTAGCTCATACATCTCTTTAATTCTGTGCTGGATGTTAAAGTGTTAGTTAAAAAATAAAGGTATCAGTTAATAACAAACAAACAAAAATTTTAATTAATACGAAACCATAATATTGATCAATAAAATATGGTATAATTACAGTTTGAAAATGACTTCCGTAATATTTTCTTTTAGTAAAGCTATGCCTGGCTCACCCAACACAAAGTTTTGCGTTGTGTGGGCATGACCACGCAAAGATTACCAATATTAACTTTCTCGAACATTGCATGTTTGCACTATGCCTGAAAATTAGAAACCAACATGCATTTCTGTAGGTCTGTCAAAAGAAAAATCACCTGTTTAGTTGTATTTTAAAACGCTGCTTTTTCCTGAAAACATTGTGATGATAAAAACATTGTTATTTAATTTGAAGTTCATTTTGTCCCTGTCTACTGGTAACCTGGGTTACATATTACATTAGGAAACAGAGTTAAAGTATTAAAGCTGCTGACAGATCAAATATAAGACTGCAAACAAATTAATTTAATTAGAAATATAAAATATTGAATGTCATAAATATGTCCAATAGTGTTATCTCCCTTTGCAAATCCTCCAATGAGATCGCATTTTGAGTGACGTCATTGAAACGTCCGCTATCGCGGCACTTTTACAGATCAGCGCTTTCTAGATCTTTCTTTTCTCCGTGAACCTCTGACGCGAGCGGATGCTCGTTCTGCTCCGGGAGATTTGAAGCTCCAGATTAAGTCGAGAACTGACGCCAGGTTTTTGTCTTCTGCTTTTGTCTCCATGTGAGTGCTGTGATGTTCAATTGATGAGTGTGATCCATTCTGCATGAGAATCGAACGAAGTGTGAATCATTCCTGGCTTGTGGATTGTCTCAGCTCTTCCAGTGTGCTTAAAGGTGGGGTTGGACTGGCGAGCAGTAACGAATCCTTTGATTTCCCTGTTGAAAGAAAAACCTAAACTGAACTTGCTCATTTAACGGTAGGATTAGAGTCACACATCAATTCATTCTGTTCTACCAGGACAGAATTGGACGACTGAATTAAGTACCATGGACTTTTGGGACTGAGTTTATGAACTGATCTGTTCATTGGAAAATATCGGACTGTTGGACAATTCTGGGTATTTACGTTAAGAGTGAACGATATTTTTTTTTGTTTAACTTTTCTATTTTCTTTTATTTACATCTGTGTGAGGTTATATAGATCTATGTTCAACCAGTTGATTAATTAAAAAATTCTATTTTACAACTAGGTATCAAAAGGAAGAAAATAAGTCAATTAGATGGAATAAAACTAAAGAGAAATATCAACTTACCTTACCGATAAACTGTCATAAAACCTTGAAAGGAAGAAGGGTAAAAATCAACAACTTTAAGTAAACTTTGTATTCATTTCTTTCGTTTGTCTCAATACAAATTCAAACTTGTTCTTACCCTCAACCTGTTGTCTGAGTGTTCACTTCTGCTGCATCATCTCTCTCCCCCCGGAGGAACCTAATCTTTTGAGCCCACTGGTCTGTTAGTAAAGTTAGCATAACATATCATGTGTAACCGGTTACAAATAACATTTATCAGGGTGATAAAAGTAGCATGAACCTTTGTAGAAATAATAAAAGTACATTTTATAAAAGAAAAAGTACCTATTAATGACATGTCAGAACACAGCAAATATGAAGAAATGCTTTTCAAACTTAAAAGCAAGATTATCCTTTGAAAAAGTGTAATACAAATTGTATGGACTATTTGATTTTGGGGGAAACGGTGGAAAGTAGTATCATTTAGCTTAATCTTTGGTTTTAAGGGAGATTAAATATTCTCAGGAGACCCATTGTAGATTAACATGGTTGAAAAGTGTTGTTTTGTAATTTACACATCTGAAATTAATGGTGCACTGTGTAGTTTCAGTATTTTTTTTAGCTAAAAACAACGTCTTTATTCATAAATATGTCCTCGGTGTAAAATTACCTGTGCCAATGATCTGACTTATCCTCATACGTGAATCATTTCTTATCTTTATTTACATGGGACGGGTAAGTCCACGGAGGTTTCCATGTCGTTCCGCCATCTTGAAAACTATAATAGCAGAGCAGGACAAAAAGCACTAGCCTACCTTAACGCGTTTCCACAACATGTTTTCGTTCAGAGTCATCTGACTGAAACCAGCTGAAGAGGAAAAGGAGATCAGTGAGAGGCAAATTTGAAAGGCTCCACTGCACGGTATTTCAAAATACAAGATCATACTTATGCCGAGCCAGAGGAGAAAGAATCCTCGTCTGCAAAAAAAAAGCAAAAACAAATATTTAAAAGGAAATGTGACCGGCGAATTCAAACCGAGGGTAAATATCGGGATAGCTTTTCACTGCTTGATAGAGCTAATGAGGGAGAAAGACTTTGAAAGGGACGCTGAAGTTGCCTGCTTTCTTCTCGACAGGTAAGTCAATGTTACGGTCTAAATTACAAGCTTTTTTTTCATTGCTTGGTTGTGTAATTCATATAGTCAGCATAACATGTATAGTTAAACTCGATTAAGTGCTATTGGAAGACATGTTGTCAAAGCTTCTTGGCACATAACGGCTACCGTAGTTGCAACACGCATTTGAAAAAGCGCTAGAGAGCACTATTTGTTTGAATGCAAAATATAATTTCACCGCTAGATGGGAGAAATTCCTACACAGCGTACCTTTTAAAGACTAACTTGTAGGAAGCCTCCACACCGTAGCAAGGTCCCGGTCCTTGCGGAGGGTAAAGTCAATGTCTTAAAAAACACACACAACACTGCAAACAACTATACCTGCCCCAGCGAGAATGCGAAATCAGTCCGGGGCTCGACCCTGGTCCCTGTCCTTCATCTCCCTCAGCCAGTCCTCCACACTCTTACCCGCCGCGGCAGAGCAAAAATGTACATTACCGTAGCGGGTGTGTCTGGTCTCGCTCCGCTTTGGCTGGCCGCATTTCTTGCACTTTTGTACTTGTGGCACGCCGGCCCGGGCAGCGACGACTGCTCCTGCCGCTGCCCTCTGCCATTCAGTTTTGTACATAGAAAGAGACTGAAGAGGGGGAGGCCGGCGTGATGTGCGGCGGCAGAGGGAGGACGTGTGGGGCTGGCGTTGTCCGGGGGAGCGTTGAGAGGGGGAGCACCCTCACACTCTGCTGGGGCAGTGAGAGGTCCAGAAGGAGAGGCTGTGTAGTTAGAAAAGGTCCTGTTGCAGCTGCAGCAGCCGGAGGTACGGCCAGGACAGCAGCTGAGGGGGCAGGCTGTAAAGGCGCCAGTAAACGTACTGGCGCTGGCATAACAGGCACCTGTGCTGCTGCCAGAGTTACCGCTGCCCTTGACTCAGCTGTCGTCGCCTGGCCTTTAGGCACCGCCGTTGCTGCTGCCGGAGGAGGATCCACTGCTGCTGGGCCCGGCGCGGATGCTGGCGCTGCCACCGCCGAACCCCCTGCCGCTGGTGGTCGTCCCTCTGCTGCAACGCCTGAAGCTTGCACAGTCCTCTCCTTCTCCCGCTGCGTCCTGGTGAACCTGAGAACGGATTTCAACATAGTATTTTAGTTACATGTGCAATTTTGATTCAAGCATGTCATTACCATAACACTGCCCAAAGCATCAAACATACCACAAAGATGAGAGGGTCCTGCAGTTCAGCTCATAGAGCTGTATGGGCACCCAAGCCATCAGCCTCTGGTAGCCCAGCACAAGGTCCCGGATGTGCTGGTACCGAAGCAGTATGCTGTCCCACCGCGACCTCCGGGCACCGTGCGCACGGGTGCCCGAGGGGATCAAGCGGCAGAGCTGGGTGTATATTACCTCTACCAGCCTGCTTGCGCTTAGACTGCTGGCAGGTCCAGAGGTCTGTCCGACCAGGCAGCTGCGGACAATAGACAAAAACAATGACAGATAAGAGCATGATAATGAGCAATATTACATAAAGCAGCTTGTGTGAACATCAGGGAAATGTATGATGGAAGTGTAGAGCCTTACCGTCTCAAGCTTTCCACACCAGGTATAGTGGTGCGGCTTGGCTTCGCTGCCATGAAGCGCCCCCAAGCTGGCCTGTCCCTGTAGCGGGGAGGGTAAACTACTTGGGCCCTGGAAGATGCACGAAGACAGCTGCTGCAGGAAGGGCTTATACAGCTGGTGGCTCTCGGTGGTGACACCTGACGCGAAGCGCCGCATCAGGTGCCAGATGTCCAGCCGGACCACCAGCTTGTCCCACTTCCTGAACATGTCAGCTGTCTTAGATCCCCCGTGGGACGAACAACAGTCCCGGTCAACGTAGAGGAGCTGAGGTGTCTCCACCCCAGCGTCCCGATACCGCCGCATTAACCCCGCAGTCATGGACAACAGGCCAGCAGCCTCGGGGTCCATGAGCACGGACATAAGCACCTGTCCGTGCTCATTGACAACGTTCGTTGCCCACGCTGCGGTCTGGGCGGCAGCATTGGCGAGTTTCCGGGTCACCTGTGTTGTGGCAAAAACAATAATTAAACAAACAGCATCACAGTTTAAGAGACATCAAGATTCAAATTGTCCTTAAAAGATATTTATTCTTGCAAGAATAGTTTCCAGAGCATGATACTCCGCTTGCGCTATAGCACCACATTTACCTTCTTGGTCGAATCCATCTTCAGAACCTTTCCAAAGACGGAGGTGACCCGGGCCTTCACGTCCTCCTGGCAGGAGAGGATGTCGTGGCAAGACACCAGTAACAGCCACGCGTACTGGGGCACGGGTGGTGGTTTCAGAGGTGGGGTGCACCTGCGCACAACACCTCGCGACATGAAGGGCTCCATGACGCTGAGGTAGTGTATGGACCGCCGCATCCAGGCCTCTGTGTGTGCCTCACAGAGTTTCTTGTACAGCTGCGTGGCGCTGTCCCCCCGAGTACGCTCACGCAGCTGGATGATCACCCGCCGGTCGCAGGCAAGCCTACAGAGGAGCACATGTGTTACAGAAGAGCCACACACAGACACACCTGGGTGGCTGGGTGACCGTGTTCAGACAGCTACTTACTTGTAGGTGAGGATTGCCGGGAAGAGGGCGCGATGCCCCTCTCCCAGCTGACCTACGACCTCCTGCGGCAGCTACCTTCCTCTTACACCGACAGCACTCCAGGTACTCTGTGGCCATCAAGTATCAGCCGTTGATGTCCAGAACCCGCCGGATGGTCCTGTAGAGCCCACACTTCGTGAGGGCCCTATTACAGCATGTCGGCCGGACGCCTCACAGACGCAGGGGCGTCCAGAGGAACAGCTGACACGCGAAGAAGGCAGCTGGTGAGGCAGGTGGCTGAGTGTAACTCGGCCGGGACTGAGGGGGGTCCCACCACAGCTTGAGGTCTGTGGTGAGTTTGTTCCTCCCCTCGCTGTCTGGCTTAAACAGCTCCCGGCCGATCCACTCCTGCTCTTCCCTGGTGAGAGCTGTCCGCCAGCTCTCAGGCAACCAGGACTGTGACGGGGAAAAAACAACACAAACAAACACACAGTCAACTCCACTGAGTTGTGCGTCCATGAGTACGGGCACGTGTGTGTGTTTGTACCTCAGCCGAAGCAGGAGTGGGCGTTGCGGGCTACTCCACTTTCCTCTCCTTTCTCTTCACTGGTGCCAGGGTGGCCTCCCCAGATGGCGTCTACTCCACGGAGGCGCAACGGGGCTCCTCCCTGGTCAACGCCGAAGCCCGAGCTAGAGCCGCGAGCATAGGTGGAGCAGCCGCAACTTGAGGAGGTGGTGGTGGTGGTGAGAGGGGTGGGGGAGGGATGGAGGACAATGCCGGTGGAGATGGAGGCCTCACCACTAAGAACCTGTATGGGAGCTTCAGACACATTCACACACAACAAAATGGCATCAGCACAATGACAGTCTTGGGACAACACACAGTTAGGCAAGACTAAGTGAGTCTGAGTGTTGATGACATGCAGCATGCCAGTGATTAGATGACGTGCAGCTTGCCAGTGATAGGGTAGATGGTTTAGTGCTACAAGGTGAATGTTAAAAGATGCAGCAGGGCCAAGGGAAGTAGACATGTGAAGGTGTTTAATCAAATCTACATTACCACTACATTAGTGAGTGTTGGGGGGTAACAGTTAAAAGACCCGAGACCAGATATGATGAAAGAAGAACCAGGAGTCGTGGAGTTCAATCAAAAAGATAAAAATTTACTGAAGAATAGTTTGCAGTTTCATTGGTAGAGCGAGCGTCAAAATCTCACGAGGGAGGTCGCAAGCCAACTCTACCTTACACAAAATCATACACCAATTATACCATTTTGCAAGGGCATGCATAGCATCATCATACATCTGATTGGCTAAGAGAACATAAAACCCTAAACAATTTTACACAAGTGAGCAGATATAGGTGCCTATCGCCATTAGTTAGGATAGCTGTCGCCGATCCTTAGATTTAGGTCTTGTGGTGACCTCGCAGGTTAGAGGAGGCGCCCTCCTATGCGTCTGTGTGTTGTTGTTCCAAATGGTCAGGACCTACGTAGAAAGTCAAACGCACACACACAGAACACCACCAAATAACATCACATCAAGGCTGAAGAGAGCTTGAGCTCCGTATTATCAATCCAGTTAACCAAAATAAAGCGATAACATTTACTCCTCAGGAAGAAAGGCAGAGAAATGGCATTGCTCTCTAGAGAAAATATACATGAAAGAATACATTTAATATAACATGTAAAGCACTGTATAGCTTGATCATCTGTCCAGCGAAGAACCATATGTGTCACCCTTGACCTTGACCCCCAAGGCGTCGTGGTTTCCGTGAACTGATGCTGATGCGCGGGGAGGATGGCGCTGCCCATGTCGTATGGCCTGACCTGACAGGTCAGGGTTTACGGTAAAGGGGAAAGGTGAAAGTGCTGATTAAGGTGCAGCAGGCACTGACATCTTCTGCTTGGCTACAGGAAGCAGGATGTGAGACACCATGCTGATCTGAGGTAAGGGCACACTCAGAGCCAGCACGTCTGATTCCAGCTTCTTCCTGTAGTTGTTGTACCTGTTTAAAATGGCACAATTAATAGGATGAACAGAATATGAGGATAGTAACATTCCTTTTAGCTGGTTTTAAAAAGAAACTACTTACCAGACAGAAAGTGTCTGCTGATTGACCTCGAACAGCTGAATCTTTGCCCGTCCCCTCAGTGCTGGGCAGTTCCCCACCAGCCTCCATATGGCCTGGTAGTCATGTAGAACGGCAGCCCAGCGGTTCAATGAAATGCCCCACCTTCACCTTCCCCGCTGGATGAATGGAGCAAAGCTCCAGACATACTGCCTCTACAATTCTACTAATATTTGGCCATTGCGCAGGACCCAACCCCTGCCCTAGCACACACCTGTAACCAGAGGTGGGTAGTAACGAAGTACATTTACTTCGTTACATTTACTTGAGTATTTTTTGGGGAAAATTTTACTTTTAAGAGTAGATTTAAATGTGGGTACTTTTACTTTTACTCAAGTACATTACTAATAAAAAAAACGGTACTTTTACTTCGTTACGTTGAGCGACATTCCTCTCGTTACTTTATTTTAATGCAATACGTGTTGTTAAATGCGTAGTTTATTCCAAGCGCGCGCTGTATCTTTTTTCTGGGCATGAGTGATGCTCAATTCACAAATGAATCACTCTTTTGAGTCGATTCTGTTCAAAGACTTCATCAAAAAAGTTGTCAGATCTGTCTAAATTGGTTCGCGAATCAGTTTGTATGATCTGTTCAGTTTCCTGCACGCACTGAATCGTCTGAAGCGCTTTCAATTCTCACTCGACTCGGAGTCGTACAGGAAGATTTAAGAACATCATGAGCGTTGGATGAAGTGGCTGTGGACCTACAGTAGCCTACAGTCAAGTGAAAGCAAATCTGCAAATGCATAATTTTTGCCAGCGATGAAGATCTCTATTAGTTGAACATCTTCGTATGCTGAGGACGATTTTCAATTTAATTTAATTCAGGTAATACATTTTACAACCAAACAGATTATTACGATATGATAGCACTACTTCAAAGTATGACATTACCCGTTTTTTTGGACATATACATTACTTTATACAATAAATAAGCTACCGTTGTCCACATATGAAATGAACACCCCCCATAGGAAAAATGTGTTGCTCATCTGTTGTTCAATCTCATCTCTTGAGATCAATTTGAGCTTCTCATATTCATATCATTCTGTGATCATTTGTTTCTGAGTTACTTCTCCTAAGGGTCCCTTAGGAGCAAGACATAAGCTAAAAAGAGACAAGACACCAGTAAGACAAAGGAGGTTAAATTGAGAAAACTATTTGAGCAATACTTGAGAAATGGGATAAACAGCAGAGATCTCATAATTGTATACCCCTGATCTCAATTATGTCTTGGTTATTTGAAGGAGAATTAAAGAGAATAACATGAGATGAATCTGAGACTTTTATGAGACAAATCTGAGAATTATTAGCCTTAAAAGAGCTCTTATTATTGTGTGTCCAACGTCTCTTCCATCTCTTGATTATTTCTCTTTAATGTCTTACTGAAGCTATATATGAGAATGATATCTGAGGTATATTTGAGAAATACAAGAACAAATTGAGAATGCAATTTAAAGATGAATTATCTTTATTAATTAGAAATAACTGTAAAAACAATACTCAATGTAGAAGAGTTGAAAACTGTATTTGTGTAACACCAGTACAGCACTTCAAGACAAAAAACACTGACCAGCAAGTGGAACAATGTTAGGCTCACACATGAAAAGTATGGTGGCCTGAGGTGCAAACCAACATGAAAAGTTAACAGGGTTTGGTTAGAATGCTAACTATAGTAAGGCACACTTGTACCAACTCAGCTCACTCCTCAGATGTAGGTGCTAGAGTGTGGGGACATCACTAGTACAGTACAGTTCCAGATTGTAAAAATAAAACACTGACAAGCACATGGAACAATAATGTTTGGCTCACACACACATGAAAAGTACGGTGGCCTGGAGGTGCAAACTAACATTACAAAATCTGAAACACTTTTACAGAGCTTGAGACCAATTTAAATTTTAGAAAACATTTTTACATATCATAAAACAAATGACATTACCATAACACATTTACAAGTCCCGAAAGAAATTTAAATTTCAGAAAACAAATTACCAAGAACACACTTTTACAAACACCAAGACAAATTTACAAATATCAACAACCAGAAAGGGAATGTACCAACTCCGAGGTTGAACCAGAAGTGAATGGGAGCAGCCAATAGGAGTTGTTGTCGTTGATGGTGTTCATTCTGACCCGATCGGTGCCGTTGCCGGCAGTAGACTACCGTATGTGAATTTGCCATGGTCATGGCGGTCCTGTTGACTACTACTACTAGCTATATTAACATATTACCATGAAAATGAATAAGAAAAATAAAAGAAGGGGTAGAGAGAGAGAGATAGCGGTCCACATAGGACAGGCTATATCAGTGGCCTACTCCTTGGAGCCTGCTCTGGCCCTACATTTGTTCACAAAGGCTTTCTTGAGCTTGGCCTCCTCAATTGGTTCCCAGTCCGGTAGAGTTGCACATCTCAGGACATAAGCTGTAAGACAAGAGCATTAAAATCTGTCATGAGTAATTTGACAACAAAAAATTACCACATAGACCATATACAACTGCACTTCAGGTTAAAAGGAAATAACACCGTGAGACGTCCATTTCAGTTCAGAGAATTGCAAATCAGCAAGTAAGATTTTTTGGCCAATCATGAATATAAATAAAACAACAGTGTTATCCTTAAAGGTGCTATAAAGTGATACTGGATAAAACTTCATTTCTGCCTACTATTTTTTATGTTTATTTATAATTAATTTAGGCGGACAACAAGGCCACCAAGTGCTGCACACAGTGTGCAGCTAATTCATTTAACGTTTTTTTCCTAACGTCATTTTTAGTCGAAAATTTCAGGACTTCAGTCGACCAAGATTTCCTTTGGTTGATTACAGCCTTAGTAATTTGTTTCCCTGAATGATCTGCTTTGCAAGACATTACAGGGAATGAAGCAGACCCTCTGCAGGGGATCATGAAGACAGAGCTCAAAGGTGGATGCTGGGGAGGAGGTGGGTTTGCAAAACCTAATCAGTCCCTCCAGGATTTCGCGATGTCGGGATCGCAACTATTAACGCAAACTCAACATATCCCTGTGAATTCAGTGCGATTTGCAATTTGGACCAATCACTGCAACTTTGACCAATAATTGCGGTCTCCTGCAAAGGGCGTTGTCATACGTCAGCAAACTCACTTCCTTGTTTTGTTCAGAAGATGCCGCAGACATGTATGTGTGCTACCAATGTCTCACATTTGCCTACAAAAATAACAGCAAAAGGCGGTGAAAAACAGTATCCAGGGGGCTATTGCACAAAAGTAGAATTTAACAAATCCAGGATAACTGAAAAAGCGAGGCTTGACCAAGTCTAGTATGTGCATCTTGGCTTGGTCACAACTTAGTTAAATAGTAATGTGACTGATCAGCTGATCAGCATGGGTGCAGCTTGAGTTGTCTGCCAGAAGTAGTTTCGCAGACTTCAATCATTGCTACACTGTCAAGATTGGATATAATCATTCCCACTATCGTGGCCTAAAAACACACAGAGCCTAATTTTGAAAAACTTACTTAGGATTCCGTCAACTTTTTTACGGTCAAGGACCTGCTTTCCTTCCTTTCCTGAGGGGTTGTAGCCAGGGCGACCAAAGGGCACTGCATTTTGACACTCCTCAACAGTGAAGAAATGATCAAAAAGTGCATGAAACAAACGCATGCAATTTGGTTTTGATGCTTGATTCATGGCAGCCAGGCGGAATGATGAGATAAATATGCCGCTCCCAGGAAACAGCTCCTGCTGGCCTGATGGTGAAGCTGGGCTGCCACAAGATCTCTCTCCAATTAAGTCGCAGAGAGTCTGAAGCTCTCTGACCTGGCCTGGATCTGAAAGGGAAAAATAGTACAAATAATACAGGAGTGAGAAAATACCAAGCTACTTTTTAAAATGGTTAAAGAGCTTTAATGGCAGGCAAGTTTATTTTTGAACATAATTAAAACATGCCTAGATAACCTTGCATAGGCTACAACACCACAAGAAAAAAATATCAAGGATTATGTGCAATAAATAAGCGGTCGGACGATTAATCGGCCGATTTTTTGCATTTTATTAACATAATCGGCATCGGCCAATATCCACCTATATCAAGCCGATTATTAGGCAGGCGCACAAGTGTACGACGCACGCTGCCCCTAGAGTCATTTTCCAGCAGAGTGAGCAGACCGCAGACCTTCAGCTTCCAGTGCCTAAGGAAAACGGTAAGGATTACATTCTTATTTCTTATAACTCCTTTATATTTAATTAAAAACTTTTGATATGTTACTGCCAACTTCGAGAAAAAACATGAATAGGCGACATGACGTTCGGCTACTTTGGATATTGGTTGCATTTTCACAGCAGAAGGGTTGCTATCATGTCACAATAAGTAAGCAAGAATTTTGCAATTACAGACAGTAAATTTGAGACTTATTTTTTCTGTTTGTGTGTCTTATATTTGAGAGGGTTGTCACTCCGCTTCATTTCGGCGCTACTGTTATGCATTTGTTTCTCTTGGATGCTCTGAAAACGGACGTTAGAATAACAGAAACACCGCTTCGCTGCATGTGACGCTAGTCAGCAGCTAACTTTAGCATACCGTTAGCTGGATTAAACACGGTTAAAATGCTGGCCAAACAGTGTAATGTTGTGTGACTGTATTTCACTGTAGACTAGGGGTGGAGCGGTACATGTATACTGTACTGAACCGAAACAGTACGGGCGTCACGGTTCGGTGTATAAATTTACATGGAACTAATCTATAGACCTGCCTTAGCTCTGAAGCAGGCTGCAATGTAAAGATTGCTGCTGGAAAATGGTGTGTGTGTGAGGGAGAGGTGCGGGAGCGAACGAGAAGTCGCAGAGTGTTTACTTATATTTGTGTGTGTGTGTGTGTGTGTGTGTGTGTGTGTGTGTGTGTGTGTGTGTGTGTGAGTGAGTGAGTGAGTGAGTGAGTGAGTGAGTGAGTGAGTGAGTGAGTGAGTGAGGTGAGTGAGTGAGTGAGTGAGTGAGTGAGTGAGTGAGTGAGTGAGAGAGAGAGAGAGAGAGAGAGAGAGAGAGAGAGAGGGCGCGGGAGCGATCGAGAAGTCGCAGTGTTTACTTATTTGTGAGTGAGTGAGTGAGTGAGTGAGTGAGTGAGTGAGAGAGAGAGAGAGAGAGAGAGAGAGAGAGAGAGAGAGCGGGCGCGGGAGCGATCGAGAAGTCGCAGAGTGTATACTTATATTTGTGTGTGAGGCGCGGACAAGATCGAACAGTGGAAACGTACAATTTACTAGTACGTTATTGCTACTACTATATTATTAAATCATTCAATTTTGACCATATGGCCTAAATCCCCCCCCCCCCCCTCCCCCTTTTTTTGCGATAATTAGGTTATGTCCATTTAGCTTTGTCCATCAAACAAAACAAACAAACCATAAATGCATGTTTCAGGACAGTTTTTGGGAAGAGGATAGAAATGTTTTTTGTCTTGTATTACTTACAATGCACTGAATTATTAAACATTTTTAGATTTACATCTATACCTATCTATAAAATGACTTGAAGATGATGTCAAGATACTATACAAAAAATATTAACATAACCTTTTAATTTTTCCCCTTTTTTAGTCATTACAGTCTGATGGCTGAAAAGAAAACCACCCCCTTATGGCAGCGCTTCACCCAGCCAACACCAGGGAAGGCCAAATGCAATATATGCATATTATATATGCTTATTTTCTTCTTACCTGTTTCGTTTATTTAATATATTTGTTATACATTATTTATACAATGTTTTTACATTATACATTTTTAATTTAAGTGTACAAGTTCAGATTGGCGTGTTCAATAAATGTTTTTGTTGAGAAATTTTGTCTATCTTAGTAATTATTTGTGTACTTAAATTATATCTTTCAAATAGAGGTTAAAAACAAGCACATATCGGCCTAAATAAATAGGCAGCATTTATCGGCCATCGGCCGACCCGGATTGAAAAAAATCGGCATCGGCCTGAAAAAACTAATATCGGTCGACCTCTAGTTTATTAAACCTTCCCATACCATTTATACTTTTTAACACCACAACCCACTTTTCTGCCTTTTTTCTAGGATAGTTGAAACAGTGTTATGTGTTCAAGGCCCAATCACTAATATAGGTACAGAACAATTACATCACGAATGAATTAGCAATTAGAATTGACTTGCCTATTCTCGAGATGACTTCATCGATCCTTCTCTTTTCCTGTAGGATTCTTTCAAACTCCCCCTTACAATCCTGACATGGTGTCCATGCATTTTCTTGCGGGCTGGCTGCATGGCCTCTGCCAGGTGAATGGACCAATGGTGTTGAGGCTGTACGGTGATGGGCTGGGTGTATGGCCTCCACCAGGTGATGGACCAGAGGTGTTGAGGTCATACAGTGATGGGCTGGGTGTATTGCCTCCACCAGGTGATGGACCAGAGGTGTTGAGGCTGTACGGTGATGGGCTGGGTGTATGGCCTCCACCAGGTGATGGACCAGAGGTGTTGAGGCTGTACGGTGATGGCCTGGGTGTATGGCCTCCACCAGGTGATGGACCAGAGGTGTTGAGGCTGTACGGTGATGGGCTGGGTGTATGGCCTCCACCAGGTGATGGACCAGAGGTGTTGAGGTCATACAGTGATGGGCTGGGTGTATTGCCTCCACCAGGTGATGGACCAGAGGTGTTGAGGCTGTACGGTGATGGGCTGGGTGTATGGCCTCTGTAGGGTGATGGACCAATGGTGTTGAGGCTGTACGCTGATGGGCTGGCTGCATGGCCTCCACCAGGTGATGGACCAGAGGTGTTGAGGCTGTACGCTGATGGGCTGGCTGCATGGCCTCCACCAGGTGATGGACCAGAGGTGTTGAGGCTGTACGGTGATGGGCTGGGTGCATGGCCTCCACCAGGTGATGGACCAGAGGTGTTGAGGCTGTACGGTGATGGGCTGGCTGCATGGCCTCCACCAGGTGATGGACCAGAGGTGTTGAGGCTGTACGGTGATGGGCTGGGTGCATGGCCTCCACCAGGTGATGGACCAATGGTGTTGAGGCTGTATGGTGATGGGCTGGGTGTATGGCCTCTGTAGGGTGATGGACCAATGGTGTTGAGGTCATACAGTGATGGGCTGGCTGCATGGCCTCCACCAGGTGATGGTCCAGAGGTGTTGAGGTCATACAGTGATGGGCTGGGTGTATGGCCTCTGTAGGGTGATGGACCAATGGTCCCCCCTTTGGCAGAGCTATAATAAAATTACATGGAACCAGAAATTACATTTCTGTAAACACATATTGCCCAGAAGAGATTTGACCAATAACTACAAAGAACTGACTGGCATAGACATAAATGAAGGGTAGATGCTGCCTTGACAACTGGGGCGGTCTACTCTTTTTATGTATAGGGACGTCCCGCGTGACGTCACGCCATTTGGAGCAGCCATCTTGACGGAATAGAAAATGCTAAACCGCCGGTGATACTACAGCTCGTCGCGAAATATTCCTATCATGCCCGAGTGATGCTGTGCAGTCGGATGCTATCAGATACGTGATCATACAAAAGGAATATCTTTGTACCGTATCCCAAAACAAATAAAACGGAGAAACAAGTGGTTGGTGCAAACAGGTGATTTTGTTTTGTGTTTTCCCCTGTAAACTCAGTTTAAAGATTATTACAGGTAACGTCACTATAATTTGGTGAGACAAATACATTGACCAACTTTTGCGGTGATGATTGAATAATCCTTCCCCGCTGGCGTCCAAATAAAAGAGTTGCTGACCCATCCGGACTTGTGATACCAATAGCCTGCTAACGTTAAGCTTTTGTATGCTTTTAATGAAGCTCCGGTGTAGCGTTAGCGTGATGGGAAGTGAATAAGGTAGCTGTAAATGTCACCGAACTCAATGTCAGAAAATTTTTCAACACATTTAATGCCTGTAAAAAGAACGTGTGGTGCTTCATATGGATATATGACTCCTAATTAATTTATCTTCCTCTTGTATCTTTTTGTGATGCTAATAAGTGCGATGACATGACGTAAAGAGTTAGCTGATGTCCGCTGTGCTAATAATAGTGGTGGGGGAAAAAATAGATTCTGTTCAATATCGAGATATTTTGCGCACGCAATTTATATCAATACTGTAGTGCAAAGTATTGCAATATTTAGGCTAATTATAAAATATTTATATTATTAGTATAATAATAATAATATATATTACACACCCCTATTAATAGATCCATTGCCACGGAGTAGCTGACGGATGTATTCCGTCAAAATGGCTGACACGCGGCTAGGGGTCACGTGACTGGGAGATTTCTATATGATGGCCAGTACCAATAATGAAAATAAATGTACTATGACCAAAATCTGCCATATTTATAATAATTTTATACTTAAAAAACATAAAACATTTCAATACTGGAAATAGCTGATCAACAAGATCACAATATGTTGTGACATGTGAGCTCGTAAAAAGATGAACGTAAACGATTCTGATCATTAAGCAAAAATAATAGCAAATCATTTTCATATAGTCATATGAGTATGTGCGCGGAGAGTTTCGCACGTCTCGTGTGTGTAGAGTTTGCGTGTATGTGCGTGAGCGACTTTATGTGTGTCGTCGTTGTGCATTTCATATGTACCGGTATTTGTTTGAGCACTGACGTTGACGAGTTGACTCCATTAGGTATCGAAATCTGGAACCGAACAACATGTCATTTTTCCATACTCGATAGTATCGAGGCAATTCGGTCGGTACCTAAAAAGTATCGAGACTCGGTACCCAGCCCTACCTAATGCTGTTTTTTTGGGGTTTTGAACTTTGCCAGATCTGATCGGATAATGATAAAAAGTGTTGAACTCATGGGCCCAGGCGATTATGTAATAAATATGACAAACCTACCCATAGGGTGGTGGTCCAGCTGTGTTGCGGCCTGTTGCATGTCCCCCGTCAGGTGATGGATTCAGCGATGGGGTTTTCTCGCCATGCTCAGACAGTGGGTTCCTATCTATTATAATGGTGTCAGACCCTGACGTTATGTCTGATGGCTCATCGCCTTTTAAAATATTTAAAAAGGACTCCTGTGGAGTTGGATGGCCTTTTGGCAGCTTAGCCTGATCTTCCCCTGAAATATATTCAACAGTGGCCTTATAAAATTTTCCATCTGACCACTTTGCTAAAACAGGGTCTCCTGATTTAAGATCTTGCAGCTGCACAGGAGCCTCATCTCTTGCCAAAATGTCAGATCCTTTAAAGATTTTGCCGGTATAACCATCCTCCCATCTGACAAATGCAACACACCCTGAGAGAGAGAGAGAGAGAGGAGGGAGAGGGTGAGAGAGAGAGAGAGAGAGAGAGAGAGAGAGAGAGAGAGAGAGAGAGAGAGAGAGAGAGAGAGAGAGAAAGAGAGAGAAAGAGAGAGAGAAAGAGAGAGAGAAAGAGAGAGAGAAAGAGAGAGAGGTTTAATTTCTATTTCTATTTGGCCACAACAATTTAGACTGGTATTTTTAGACATTATTTGGACAATAATGTTATGATTATTACCCCCGTATGTAACTAAACTATTACGTTAATACTTACCAGATTGCTCATTTGGGGGAGGAGAGCTCATGTCCTTCATTTTCTGAGTTGGAACCCGTAGCCTCTTTTTTGCCAGCACTTTGTTTTTCTCCATCCTGTTAATGGAAAAAAAAATACATTTTAGATCATTAACGCTAAGTATAATATAAATAGACACTATTTTAACCTAATTCACTTCATCTTTGAGGCAAGAATGGTATCAAAATGAGCAAAAATCTAATTATTTTCCTAATTGATTGTTAGTTTTATAACCTATGCAACGTAGAACCTAACATTAGCTAACGTTAACATTAGCTAACTTAGCCAACCATCCCATTTTCGACGGGCTGAATACAGTTCGGAGTAGGGCTGAACGATACATCGAATTTAATCGTCATCGCGATATGAGCTCCCGCGATGAACACGTCGCAACAGACAGCCTGACACGATGAATAATGCCTGGTTCAGATTACACGTTTTTGACTCCTAAAATCTTGCCGTGGACAAGAAACATGTCAGACTACACGTTGCTTTCCGACCAGTCATCGCGTGCCGTCACACACCACACATTCACTGTTGCACTCTCACTCACTCACTCACTCTCGTCTCGCTCACATATTCAACCCGTCGTGGAGGACCGTAGAATTAAACATGCTATAGTCTTTCTGTCGTGAAGCAACGCAGACGCGACGTAGGTTGTCGCCCACTATGACACACTATACGAGAATAAACGTCCCGACGCCCGTTGTCGTTTTTACGAATCTCCACGACACCCATACGTCAAACGGATCGTGCCAAAATCGCGCTAAAATCGTGTATTCTGACCCAGGCAGGTAATAAACGTTTGACCTATCACGCAAAGAACCTATTTAAGCACTAAGACATGGGAACAGTATAGTTAACAATCACATTTATCGCAAGTCATATCGTCATCGCAATATTAAACAATGTTATCGCACATCGCAGCTTTTCCTCATATCCTGCAGCCCTAGTTCGGAGTTTCTTTGTCAATTACTTGTTGGACAGACACCTAATTACCTAATC